>APFE030088879.1:250092-262930 GCA_000404065.3 Pinus taeda
AGGGGGATAGGGGGTTATGATAAAAGGGCAGGGATCCAACAGCTGCTAATCTTCTAGCCATCATCCCTATTAAGATTTGTCGGCCTTTTTTCAATTTCTATGGCTTCCCTAAACTTCTGGTGATGAGAAGGGGCAATCTTGGCAATAACATAGGCCTCCTCAATACATATGTGATGCTTAGTATTTTTCACGTGTTCAACCAAGGTGGAACACCAGTCTTCCCATGTTTTATGTCAGCTGAGTGCTCACGAATCCTTTGATTAATAGAGTGCCCTGTCTCACCGACATAGGGGGTCCTACAGGAGCAATGAATAACATAGACACATTTCATGTCCTTAGGGTCAATGGGGTCTTTTACCAATCTAAGGGAGCTACAAATGGTGTTAATAGGTCTGAAGGTAGAGGGGAACTTATGCCTCCTAAGGATCCTCACAATCTTATCAATGGTTCCCAAGGGAATAATATTAAACCCTAGGAATATGTATCCTTACATTAATAAATCTAAGGGATTTATATTATAAACCTAAGTAAATAATAAACCCAAGGGATTAATACTAAAACCCCAAGGGATTATGAACACAATGGAATAATATTAAACCCAAGGGATTTGCATGGCCAACCATGGTAACCCTTACATTAATAAACCCAAGGGATTGATATTATAAACTTATGAGTTAATACTAAAACCCCAAGGTATTATAAACCCAAGGAAATAATATTAATCCAAGGGATTGATACTTAAAAGCCAAGGAATTATAAACCCAAGGGAATAATATTAAACCTTAGGGATTAATATTATAAACCCAAGGTATATAAACCCTAAGATAAATATTATAAACCCTAATATAAATATGGTTTACCATGGTTGAGAATGGTTGATTTTCATTTTGAGGCAATCCTTGGACCATGGTCAACCATCTTTATTCTAGGGTTTATAATATTTATCTTAGGTTTTATATATGTTGGGTTTATAATATTAATTCCTTGGGTCCTTTGGGTCTACCTAGGGTAGCTTAAGTGGCGATGGTCATGGAATGAAGTCTCACCGAACCGGAGATCTTGGGATCGAATCTTGTGCTACCCTCCGCCAGTAGCAGGGTGAATAATGGAAATGTAAACTCGAAAATAGGAGAGTCCTACCAAGCTTACAAATTATTTTTATTATTCCTTTAGGTTTATAATCCCTTAGGTTTAATACTAAAAACCCAAGGAATTATAAACCCTAGGGAATAATATTAAACCTAAGGGATTAATATTAATTACAAACCTTATGAATAATATTATACCCTAGGAATATGAACCCTTAGATTAATAAACCCAATGAATTGATATTATAAACCCAAGGGGTTAATACTAAAACCCCAGGGGAATAATACTAATCCAAGGGATAATAAACACAAGGGATTTATACTAAAAACCCTAGGGTTTATATAACCCCTAAAAAAACATGGTTAACCATGGTTGATTTTCATATTGCAACAATCTATGTCACAATGTGACATTGGACCATGGTTGACCATAAGGGAACAATATTAAACCCAAGTGAATAATATTAAACCTAAGGGATTAATATTATAAACCCAAGGTATATAAACCTAAGATAAATATTATAAACCCTAAAATAAACAATGTTGACCATAGTTAACCATGGTTGATTTTCATAGAGATAATCCCTATCATAATGTGACATTGGACCATGGTTGACGGTGATTGGTTTTCATATCGATGCAATCTTTGTCAAAATGTGACGTTGGACCATGGTTGACCAAGGTTGATTTTCATATTGAGACAATCTTTGTCACAATGTGACATTGCACCATGATTGGCCAAGGGATTAATATTATAAACCTAAGGTATATTAACCCTAAAATAAACATTGTTGACCGTGGTTGTTTTTCATATTGCGAAAATCAATGTCACAATGCAACATTGGACCATGCTTGAGCATCATTGATTTCCATATCGAGACAATCTGTATCACAATGTGGCATTGGACCATGGTTGACCATGGTTGATTTTCATATTGATCGTGATTAACTATGGTTGACCTTGAATGACCATGATTGACTATGATTGATTTTCATATTGAGACAATCTTTGTCACAATGTGACTTCAAACCATAAGTGACCATGGTTGAACCCTGAGATTAATAAATCCAAGTGATTTATATTATAAACCCAAGAGAATAATAAAACCAATGGATTAATACTAAAACCCCAATGGAATAATATTAAACCCAAGGGATTAATATTATAAACCCAAGGTATATAAACCCCAAATATTATAAACGCTAAAATAAACACGATTGACCATGGTCGATTTTCATATTGAGACAATCAATGTCACAATGCGTCGTTGGAACATGCTTAAGCATGATTGATTTTCATATCGAGACAATCTTTGTCACAATGTGACGTTGAACAACGGTTGACCATGGTTGGTTTTCGTTTTGAGACAATGCTTATAACAATGCAATGTTGGACCATCGTTAATCATGATTGATTTTACTAAACATGGCTGACCATGATTAGTATTACAAACCTAAGGGAATAATAAACCCAATGGATTAATACTAAAACCCAAGGGATTATAAACCCAAAGAAATAATATTAAACCTAAGGGAATAATATTAAACCCTAAGAATATGTATCCTTACATTAATAAATCCAAGGGGTTAATATTATAAACCCAAGTAAATAATAAACCCAAGGGATTAATATTAAAAACCCAAGGGATCATGAACGCAATGGAATAATATTATACCCCAGGGATTATCATGGTAATCATGGTAATCCATGGTTTACCATGTCCAACGTCGCATTGTGACATGGATTGCCTAAAAATGAAAATCAAACATGGTCAACCATGTTTATTTTAGGGTTTTATAATATTTATCTTATGGTTTGTATACCTTGGGTTTATAATATTAATCCCTAGGGTTTAATATTATTCCTTTGGGTTTATTATTATTTGGGTTTTTAGTATTAATCCCTTGGGTTAATATTATTTCCTTGTATTTATAATCCCTTGAGGTTTTAGTATTAAAGCCTAGAAATATGAATCCTTACATTAATAAACCCAAGGGATTGATATTATAAACGCAAGGGTTAATACTAAAACCCCAAGGTATTATAAACCCTAGGGACTAATATTATTAAACCCAAGGGACTAATATTATAAATCCAAGGCATATAAACCCTTGGATGACCATGATTTATATTGAACCTAAAGGATTAATATTATAAACCTATGAATAATACTATACCCTAAGAATATGAATCCTTAGATTAATATACCAAGGGATTGACCTTATAAACTCAAGGGACTAATAAACCCAAAGGATTAATACTAAAAACCCAAAGGAATATAAACCCTAGGGTTTTTAGTATTAATCCCTTGGCTTTATTATCCCTTGTATTAATATTATTCCATTGGATTTATAATGCCTTGGGGGTTTTAGTATTAAGCTCTTAAGTTTATTATTCCCTTAGATTTATAATATCAATCCTTATATTTTATTAATATAAAGGTACATACTATTAGAGTTCATATTATATTACATAATTTAAAATTAAATAATAATAAATAACATTTAATATTAAATAATATTTGTTATATAAAATAATTAATATTAATTATAATAATAATAACAATATTTTTATTACAATATTTTTTATTGTTATTTCTATTGTTACATATTTATTAATTACAAATACAACAATTAAATATACATCCATATACAACAATGAAATATATTCCCACGAATAAGATATTATGTACAACCATGAAAAGACTTTAATGGCTAAAATAGTTTTCCAAAATCAATGGATTTTGTATGATAATGGATTGTTATTTATGGCCACAATTATTTTACATTTATATTAAAAAACATAATGGATTTTTATATGATAATGTACAGTGATTCATGAGCATTTTATTTAAATTATTGTTAAGTAAATTAAATTTATAGTAATAAAAAAATTATGGTTATTTATGAACATTTTATTTAAATTATTATGAAATATATTAATTTTATAATAAAAATGAGAGGAACTTTGAGCTGAAACACTTAGAATTTGAGGTTTTCATATTAAATCTCAAATAAGATTTGTATTGGAAAAGTGCCTAAGTTTTAGTGGCCTCTGTTAATGTGTTTATTAAAAACTAGTGATGTTGAATTACAATTACAATTAGTGATGAGGTATATAAGAGGTTGAACTAATCACTCAATGAAATTTAAAATAAATAAATTAAAAATTATTAAAAATAATAAAAATTACACTGATATTGAATTACAATTATAATTAGTGATGAAGTATATAAGAAGATGAACTAATGACTCAATGAAATTCAAAATAGATAAATTAAAACATTATTAAAAAAATAATAAAAATTAATTTTTAATGTTAAATATTGTAGAAAGTCGTAATTTTTTTGTGAAAACAAAATAATAAAAAATCAACTAACACAATATATCCTACATGCCATAACAGATATAATATAATGAAAATTTATCATGAGTGTGGAGCGCAATCATTCCACTTCACATGTTTGGTCAGTAGAATCGTACCACTTCACGTGCTTGGTCGGCCGAATCTATTGAATTATGGCGCGTTATTCAATGCGTACAAGTTGCCGTGTTAAACATCCACAGTAATGTATGTACCTTTTTGATGGGTGCCCTCGCCCACACAAAGAAATTATGGTGCCCTACCACTGTTAAACGCACTAATCCTTCTGTGTCCATCGCAAAGTGAAAAACGCGTATTCGTCTTTGTGAATATCATGTCAAATCATCCATCATGGTATTAGATTCACACCATCTCCTTCGTCGTTGTTGGCCATTGGTGTCTGATATTGGGTGGGTGAGGATTGCGCATATTCGTCTTTGTGAATATCATGTCAAATCATCCATCATGGTATCAGATTCACACCATCTCCTTCGTCGTTGCTGGCCATTGGTGTCTGATATTGGGTGGGTGAGGACTATGCATTTCTCATAAGTTTTGGATCAAGTTTTTGAGTAGTTTTGGAAACTTCCCAACTAGGCGGTCATAGGAATATAATCTAGTTTTCTGAAGCGCATTCTTGGTTGCAGCTTCCACTAATCTAGAATCTATTGTGTCTAAGCTGCAATATCGTGTTTTTATTTCAGTGGATCAATCCTTTTTGTTTAGATTTCAGTTCCAATGGAAAACCAAGCTTCTGGTGTGTATTCCTCCTCTTTTTATGACGTGTTTATCAATCATAGGGGGCCTGATGTAAAGGACACATTCGCGGCCCACCTCTACCATCGACTTCTGGACCATGGATTGCAAGTCTTTTGGACAAACCCGAATTGCTGGAAGGCCACCCCATTACTCCTCAAATTTGTGCCGCTATTGAAATCGCCTCTCTTCATATCGCTATCTTCTCTCCAGCCTATGCGGAATTCAAATGGTGCCTGAAGTCCAAAGCTACCATTCTTCCTGTCTTCTACAAAGTGAAGCCCTACCAAGTCCGGTGGACAGTCAAAGATGGAGCATACGCTGAAGCCTTGCGGGGACTTGAACATAAAAAATTCAGTTGATGCAAAATCGCGCTACGACTCCAACACCAATCGCAGTTGGAGAGACGCTCTTTCTAAAGCAGCGGATATCAGCGGCTTCGAGCTACAAGGGTGAGGATCTACTCAGTCTTTGCCAATTTTGTTGTAGTTTTCAAATTGCTTGATTGATTGGGACATGATCTTTTACATCATGATTTTGCTCTTCTTATTTCTTTTCTCTTTGAAAATTGAACAATGATGAGGAGGAGCTCTTGACTAGGGTCATGCAATGCGCCTTGGAAATTGTTTCAAAACCACCATTGTATGTCGCAAAATATCCAACTGGACTGGATGACAAATTACAAAATTTTGAACTGACAGTGATGCAACAACACGAGCACCAGGACAGTGCTAGGGTTGTGGGGATTGTGGGATTTGGTGTAATTGGAAAAACTACATTGGACAAAACATTTTTCAACAGTAAGAGATCCGATTACAGTGAATCTTCATTTTTATCTGATGTTAGAGAAACTTCGGCTAAATTTTCATTAGGCTATTTGCAAAGCAAGTTGACAGAGGAGTTGAAACATATAAATATCAAAATTGAGAATCCTGATGAAGGTGTAGGGATACTTAGAAGGTATCTTTCATCTTGTCAAGCTCTTGTAATCTTAGATGATGTAGATAGTGTCAATCAGCTAGAAGTGCTTCTACGAATAAAAGAAATCCTTAGCCCGGAAAGTTTGATTTTGATTACCTCTCGGGACAAGCATGTTCTCAAAAGCTCAGGGGTGTTAGAGTCCTCAATCTATAATCTAAAATGGTTAAATACAAAACACTCCAAAGAGCTCTTTTTCTCCTATGCTTTCTATCAACCGCTTCCACCGTCGCAGGAATTTGAAGGTCTTGTAGATCGGTTTGTAAGAGCATGCGACGGATTACCATTGTCATTGAACATGGTTAGGGCCCTTGTTTGTGGAGAAAAAGATAAAGTTTAATGGGAAGAACAATTGGATCTCCTTCAACAGGCACTACCCAGTGAAATACAGGGAAGACTTGGAATAATTTATGACTCCCTCACTGAAAAAGATAAAGAAATATTCTTAGATATTGCTTGCTTTTTCCTAGGAGAAGAGAGAGATAAAGCAATAAGAATATGGGGTTTGGTGGGGCTTCAAAATTTAGAGAACAAATATCTATTGGAAGTAGATAGCCAAAGAAAAATAAGAATGCATGATCACATTAGAGATTGTGTAAGAAATATTGCAGAGAAAGGATCCATGTCCCGTCGTCTTTGGCATCAAATCAATATCATGGATGATTTGTTAGAGCTAACCCAATCTGTAAGTGGTGCTTCAATTATTCCAACTATTGTGGCCAGTTTTGATTAAATTTCATTCTCAAAAGTTTCTTTATAAATAGTTCAATTTATGATAAAATTCTCATCGATGAACAGGGAATAACCGGAGTTCGCTGAATCACCACCGCTAATAGCTTTGATGTCTTCAAGCTAAATGATTGGGAGCTGAAGAAGTATTATATGGATGCAGCGGTGCCGCCCAACCCCATTACCAATGGGGTGGAGCCATTCAATTATTCACACTTTCATGGTAGCAGGAATTCGTAGTTTGTTGCAGCTAGAAGCTCTGATTTAGAAATCATATTGAGGAGGGTGCAGTCCCCACATCTCCTATGGCTCCACAAAATACCAAAAAATTGAGATTGCTTTTTGAAAATATCTATGGGAATGGTGAAACCAAAAAGAAACCTCTACGGTATGAATTTTAGTGCTAAAAAAAAGAACGGAAAGACGGGTACGAAAGTGGGCAAGACTCCAGGAAACCTCAGGCCGTTAGGGATGTAGTATGAGCGTTAGATCCCAAGGAAGATGTGGAATATCAACCAGGACACACTAATTTTCACGCCCCCAAGCCAATGGTAGTCTTTCAACCGCTCTTGGCGAGGTGCGGCACCACCGAACACTTTCTTTTCACCAATACTTATGTTCGTGGACTATGCCTAACCACTTATTCCTACTTAGCTTGTGATTCTCAGCCAAGTATTATTTCTTTATCCTTTATACCAATGAACACCCATACACATTCATTATCAACAACAATTATAAATGATGAACACAATTGCACAGTATAAAGGGAGGGGCAACTCCCTGAACAATGAGTCTGCCCAACAATATATATTATACAACAGTTTACAATGTACAAGTATACTTGGAAACTCCAAATTTCATACTTAGCCAAATTTATAATCCAAGGTAAAACTCAGTTGCCTAGCTCGTCGGCACCTCCGCATGGTCGCTGCACGACTTACCAATGCTTCGTTCATCTTGTCGCACGATCGTGTTTTTTGCCCAACTCGAGCGCGCCTCCAACCGAGACACACCTCTATCCACAATCTCAACACTCCACCAAGTCATCGTGCACACTTGCATGACGGGCGAGCGCTCACCTGAGCCACCAAGGCACCCGTGCGAAGTCGTTGCACAAAGCGGGCACCACACACCTGTGCACGCCCTCACCCAACCGCCGGGTGCTCCTGCAGGCACCTTCACCTACAACCGTGCCTCTCTGTGCAGCCTTGCCCAAGAATGGGCGCATATGAAGTCTTCGCCTCCTCCTCCTAGACTTGCGCACTAGAAACCTACGCCTCCTTGCCTTAGCAAAGATGTATGAGTGAGTTGTTTGATGTTGGAATGAGCTCCACGCTCATCCAACTTATACCAAGTGTAGGGCGTGGTGGTGGCTTGCCCAGACGACCTCCCTACGCCCACGCTTCATCGCATATCACCGAAAACTTCAAGTCGGCCCTCTTCTCCACGTTGGTCGGCCTCCACATATTTTATGTGATGTCTCCACGCATATAAGTCATTGCTCACCCTTCATATGTGCGCATAACACATCGCACCTACATGAGGGAGCTCGCACATCCATGTAACCGCAGTCGCACTTGCCAAAAGTTCGGTCGTTCAGCCTTGCCCGCGCGCACGTTCGTTCACCCGCGCGCCCACAACTGCAGGTCGTTACACTAACGGCCCCTACATTGCCAACGTCCCCAGTTGTCCCATAACGATTAGCTATGAGTCGAAGCGATGGCTCTTCGACTTCACACGAGCGCGATCAACCAAATTTCATGGCATTAAAAAATTTTAAAAATACATTTTTTTTCGATCGCTTCACTCTCCCTCATGCCACAGCCGTGGATTTGGGAGCCATATGAAGGATCTTTGAAGTATATTCACTTCATATACAATCTGAGCAGTCCATTGAAAATAAAATAAAAAATTCAACACCGGCTTATCCACCTGGGCTTGAAAAGGAGGAGCCTTCTGTTAACAAATTTCACAACATTAAATTTTTTTAAAAATATATATTTTTTTCGATCACCTCATCATCCCTTGTGTTAGAGCCATGGATTTGGGACTCATACAAAGGATCTTTGAAACATATGCGCTTCACATACAACCTTGTTCGTCCATTAAAAATAAAATAAAAAAGTTAACACCGGCTCATCCACCTCTGGTTAAAACTTGAAATAGAAGAGCCTTCGGCTAATGAAAATCCACGTACTAAGATTATTACAATACTTGACTTCCAACTCAGATAAAAGTCCGAAAAAATCTGGAAAACATTTCAATTTGTGGCAATACGGCAGCCTCAATTCCTTCAAATCCCTTTGGTCATTGACCAAAGGTGGCAACTCTTCCAGTGTGGGTTTTATAATTCCAGAACATCCAAATTGCAAAGGTTTTCAATAGCAATGGGGAATTTTCCTATATGTAATTGTTGCAGTGACCGCGGAAATTGGAGAGTCCTTTGTGCCTCGTTACTCTCCCTATTTTGTTTACAAAAGAGATTAAACCACAATGCTTACCGGTCACCCCTCTCCATCACCCTCGGCCACTCCCTCTCTTCTAGCCTTTCTGAAGGGATATTTCCATGGTTTCTAGTCAATAAAATTAAATTAGTGCTACCTTTTAGATTAATATATTTAAGTCTGGATCCTTGAAGGAATTTGGAAGGCTTGCCACACTGTGGGAGGAGGACAAATTGAGGTGCTCAAGGTTGGTCAAATTAGTAATGAAATCTGGTAGTGACTTCATTTTCATAGCATTTAGTAACTCAAAAAATTTCAAAGATGATAAATGAAAAAATTCATTTGGCAATGATCTCATATTATTCCCCGCAGGTAAGAAGATGTGAACTTGTTCAAGGTGCTTCAGTTGTCCAATGGACTTTGAAAACACTGATAGAGGAGCCAAAATCTATGACTCCTGCAATTGCAAAGGTTCATGCAAAAGATTAAAGCATTTAAACTATAATAAAGATAAATATATTCAAACTTATTGATCTGATAATCACCCTATGAGTGACATCAATTGAAGTTTTATTAAACAAAAGGTATTACAGACTCATGTGCTGGTGTGTGTTCTGTGTTATTTAAGCAACAGATCGATCAGATTGCCAATACACAGACATTTCAAATGGAAGGACAACAGAGAAATACAGTAAGCAACCACAAAGACACAAGCAGTTTTAATAAGGAGTTCACCCTATTCTCCAGGGCTACGTCTTCGGTCCAGCTTTGAGTGGTGGCCTTGTTTTATTGTGTCTTTAAGCAGAGAATTACAATGCAGGGACTCAATGTGAGTTATTCTTAAGCAGGTTTTGTTTGGCAGGGTGGTTCTTGGATTCCCCAAGCCACTAATGTACATGGACTCTTCTTTTTCCTACCAGCTCTGTGACCTTCTGGTCTACAGTGGTAAGAGCCCAACGTGGTGCTCAACCCAGACAGATCCCTCTATGGGGTGGCTCGAATCTCTCAAGCTCAGTGGTGCTCAATGCTGCTGCTGGTCAGCTCGGCCCTCTATCTCTTCCTGCTTTTCTCTTGCTTTACTGCCTTCTTCTCTGTGTATTTCGTCCTCCTCTCGAGATTCTGGTCATTTTTCCTTCATCCCTCGAACTTCACTCCGACTTGACCTTGTATTCTGTCTCTATTCATGGCTTTTAGCCATTCGTTTCCGTGCCTGTTCAGTTCCTCTTCTGCCTCTGTCGATTCGCCTTCTGCAACTGCGCTTGGAGTTCCCTGCTCAGCGTTAACATGAACGCTCAGGGAGTGGCCACGTGTCCTCATCTGAACAGCACCAGCTTGCTCCTCGGTTTGTTTCTTCAATTACATTGTGGATGCGTTCTTCCTCGACCATGGTGGTCAAACGGATTCCAAATCCCTTTAGAACATGGCTTAATTCCCTGTCGATTCCGCTTCCTTCATCGGGTGCAATCTCAGCCGTCCGATTTGGGCTCCTCCAGATCCAACGTCATATGCACATCCCGCGCGGTTGACTTGCTCAACCGATAACTCGTGATCAACGATGGTTTTCTCTCACCTCCGTTGCCATGCGTCGATCATTGAGTGGGATCGCTCTGCTCTTCTCCAAAATCGTTTACTGTTTGAGGGCGCCCCAATCAATATCGCCGGTTTCTAGAGTGTGGGTCCTGCCTTTGTCCTTTTAGTGCTTTTAGTTTCTCCACCCACGGTTCTCCGGCTCCCAACGCGACCAAGTGCTTAAGGCTCCTCCATTTTGGCCCTGTTCGCCCAGCGATGCGTGATTAGCACTAATCGCGCATTGAAAATCACCTCCTTTTCCCGATCCGAGGCTCCCATGGGCTACTTTGACCTCCTGCACAGTCTCCATGGGCCTCGTTCAGCGCATTTTGACCGAGGTCCTCGTCGTTCCACGCACGCTGCCATTGCCACTGGTTCATGGTGTTTTTGATGTTGTTTTGGATTATTTAAAGATTTGTTTCATCCCAATACAATCATGGTTCCTTGACAGCCTTTTATGGATCCAATTCGGATCACTTATGGTGTGAGATATCCATAGTGATAATGCATAAATTCATTAACAAATTCTTATTTACTTGTACTTTTCCTCGCCTCACCAGAATATTAGGTCAATATATAAATGGGAATATTTTTTTTGGCATGCTTACGTCTAACATCCTACACACTTCCCCTACAAAGCTAATTCTTAAAAAATATTGACATACAATATTTTTTATATTACACTTAACTTTTATAAATCCGTTTCATACTTGGTTGTAGAGTGTGCTTCTAGGTACAATTATTTTATAATTATTAATTATAAACGAATTAGTAAATGAGTGAAATACATTAAATGTGAGCTATTATCATAACAATCACTCCAAATTGTTGTAAAATCCTAACACAACAAACTTGCAAAAACTTTTATTTAATTAAGCTATTATGACATATTCCATAAATTCACTTACAAGTTACACCAAACTTCAATTACTTACCTATATTTGTGTAGCCATATAGGTTAAATAGTTGGTAAAATCTGTTGGGTTGTGTTATATTCTTTCCACGACTAACCTACGTAGGAACCGGGGGTTAAGGGGGGCGGAGGCCCCCTTCGGCGCCGATTGCGCCGGGGTGCAGGGGTTGGGCGGCGCCCCCCTGTTCGGGGGGTTTGAGGGGTGCGGGTAGCCCCCCTCTACGGGGTTCGGGGCAGCGCCCCGAGAAAAAATTTTTTGGACCCTATATTAGGTTGAGCGAACCTACCTATGGTTTTCGGTCCACAGTTTTGGACTCGATGGTTTTTCGGTCCATGGTATTGGATGCTTCGGCATGTATAAATATGTATTGTAACATTGAAAGGAATATAATGAAAAATCAAGCTGGTAGTCTCGGTTTTGAGATCCAGTGGAAATCTCTGTGTATATGTGTTTTATGGGTTATGCTCTCGCATTTTTATTTTTCTTGTGATTTAGAATTCGTATGCAGGTAATTTCTGTACGGGGTTAAAACCTACAAAATCTTTGTGCCCACAACCTATGATAGTGATGTTGTAATGGAATGTTTAACATTTTGACTAAGTCAAATGAGATAAAAATAAAAATAAAATAAAATAAAATGATGAATATAATGTAAACATTTTAAAGAGATAAAAGTAAAATAAAAATAAACTTGTAATAATAATAATAATAATCATAATGGCTAATGGTATTGACCCATGGTATTCATGTGGAATATAACTTATTTAAAGGGAAAATTAAAGTAGCCTAGATCCATTTTAACTCTTGATCTATCGAGCACTGAGAGGGCTCAAATTTATTTTCACTCTAAAAAGGTTTGCATATTAAGAGACTTGATCCCTCTGGGTGCTTGGTAGATCTAGAGTTAAGATGGATCTAGGCTAGTATAAACATCAGTCCATGATAAACATCAAAACATTTACTTCATGATACATATAATATTCACAACCATTAAAA
>APFE030088879.1:263237-310974 GCA_000404065.3 Pinus taeda
TTTTACCATGGATATTCTTAACTTATAAATAGGTTGTGTTACAATAGCATGGCTTACTAGAATATTCTTTGAAAGTTAAATCCCTACTATTCACGTAATAATTATTAGTAATTAAATTAAAGTTAAAATCTCTATTCCAAAATAGACACATTCATTGAAATAGATATTTTTTATTGAAATGAGAGTGGTATTAAGGCTCCCAAGCAAGGCAGATAGAATGATTGACATGCTTGCAAAACGAATGGTGAATGGGATGGCGAATGTGATGGCAGACCAGGGTACGAGATCCACACTTTCCACGTATGTTGGTCCCAGGGTTTTGATATCGTCAAGGATTAGGTTCTTGTCAAAGCTACACTAAGTTTTTTAGGATCACTTTCTTTTTACCCTTCATGAAATCTTCTTCTTTGGGATATAGGGTGGGAAATTCAGTTTCTTGTGGTTGATAACATGCTCATTATCTCCAGTTTCGTTGCTCTCGTAACGTTGTTTGTCCACCATTGTCTCTTGTTAGTTTGTCTATTGTTTTCAGTGTCTCTTTGGTTTGGATTCAGTGGCCCACCACTTCGGTTTAGTTCCCTCTGAAGTAAGGAATGAGATTCTTCACTTAGAGGCAAAGGAGATTGGGGATTGGTTATATTTTTCAGACTCTGAGATTAGTGCGAATTACCTCAGGTGGATTCTTGACGTAGGAAAATTCAGAAAGAGGAGGCTCCACTTCCTTCATTTAGTGTTTATGCATCATCAACTAGAAACATTGCTCCATATGGTAATTTGCGACAAACAAGTCGACAATTATCCACTATTTGCAAGGCAGGTGGAAATCAAGAGAATTCTTTGGGATAAGTTAAAATTTGGATGATATTGTGGCCAGGTTAACAAGGTTAGAGCGTTTTGTGGTGCCTGAATCGAATACTAGTTTGATGTGCAACTTAAAGCACCAACAGACATCAATGCTCCAACTGGCCCCAAGGAAACTCTACTCCACTCTCTCCGGTCATCATTTCAGATGAACAACTTCTTGTGGTTTTTACACTTCTTTTTGCAAGCTGGTTAACATTTTTGTTCTAGTTTGTCATTGTAGGTTTTAACCCTGTACATAAATTACCTACAAACGGATACTTAAAACAAAAAATGAACAATGATGAGAACAAAAATCAAATATACAGAAAGATTTTCCCCTAGATCCCAAAACCAGGCCTACCATATTGATTTTTATTATATTCCTTTCAATGTTACAATGCATATATATACATGTCAAAGCATTCATAAACCCTAATCCAATAAATATGGATTAGAACATAATCGTAATTCCCTTTGACCAGGTCTACAAAATACCATGGGCAGGGAACCATCATGCCCAAGACCATGTGCAAAACCCATGTACAAAACCATGGGTAGGTTTGCCCACCGTCTTAAGGTCCCGCATAATTTTTTTTTCTTAGGGAACTGCCCTGGACCCTGTGTAGGAGGGCTACCGCCCCCCTACAAACCCCCCAACAAGGGTGGTTTTTGCTACTCCCTTATTGTGTGACCCCCCCACTACATCTGACACAATATACAACAGGTGGGCCTAATCGTGGAAAGAATATAACACACTAGACAATGATAACGGATTGATGGGATGCCATCTTTAAACACTAGTCTTTTTATATGGTTTACCCATAATAAATCGGATGTAAGATTACTGTAAATGGATAATAGGCACAATACAACTCATTATGTTAAGAAAAAAGTCGTGTCTTTCTAGTACTGTCCTCTTTAAGTTTTGTACAAGTCTCTAGAAAGTTAATTTCTTATACCTAAAGACATCACTGATAATAATGTTGTATTCTTGGTCTTCACAAGTAAAAAATTATAAAATCCTAAAATACCTTTTTAATTAAAAAAAGCTACGAATGTAATATCAGTTTTCACTAATCAAATTGTATTTATAAAACTCACAAAAGAAAATTATGAAAATCTTTTTCTGGTTTAAAGATTGAAAAGTATTTTTAAGATTGAAAAGTATTTTTAACAAACCCGTCAAGCTTATGTGCTTGTTTCACCTTATTTCTAGAATAGGACATGGACAATAAAAACGTATATATATAAGTATTAAAGAAAAAGATACTCATATCGCTTAAAAAGACTTAGTTTAAAATACTCAGTACGACAAGAAAGAATAATTGTAAACATTAATGTGGTTCTCATATCTCAGTACGACAAGAAAGAATAATTGTAAACATTAATGTGGTCCATGTTTTTGCCTTCTTTGACTTTTATTGATTTTTTAGTACAATAAGATCTTCATATGATAAGAAATAAACAATTATATTTGATCCTTGGAGGAGAGTTGGACCAGGGATTTGTATCCTTCTATTGTCGCTTTCGACTTACTTTATTTGCAGGGCTATTTTTTATGCATAAAGGTCGTGTTATAAAAATCAATGGTTAATTGTTATAAGCATTTTGATAGATGCGTTTTTTATTTTCTATTTTTTATTTTAAATTTAATCATGAATATTTATGAGTGCGATGATATAAAAAAAAATAATAATGAGTAAACAACAATTTATCATAAATATTAAATTGATAAATGTCAGGAGAAAAAATTAAAAAAATTATATTAAATTTATTAATAAAATAATAAATAATAATAAAATTAATATTAAAATTAAATTAAATATGGAGCAAGATGTTAACAATAGTAATTATTTACATTATGTTAAGATTTATTTAAAGTAGATATGGAATCACTATATTGAAAAACTAGTTACATGTTTTTAAGTTTCTATTATTATTTAGATGTCAATTCTTTTAATTGTTAATAATGATAATTATATAAAACCAATTGAGATCCATTTTAAGTTTGGATCTACCAAGCTACTTTGGATCTACCATGTTGAGAGATCAAATCTGTTCACTCTAAAAGAAGTTTTCCCTCTCAAGAGATTTGATCTTGGTAGAACATGAGTTAAAGCGGATCTATGATGGTTTAATTTCTCCCTCTATATAGGCTATATTCTACATAAACACCATGGGCCAATATCATGGATTCTCAATACATTGAGTCATTTTGATTTTTATTGTTATTTTATTTTTATAGGGTCATTTTTATTTTAGTTTAACCAAGTTGAAATATTTACATTACATTACATGGATCTTCATTTTTTTTATTTTTTTAAATATAATTTGACTTAGTGAAAATATTAAACATGGCATTACAACATCTTTACATACTACACTAGAAAAACCCCTCAAACAATAAATATATAATTTAATTATTTTATGATTTTGTTTAATTTATAATAATAAAATATATCATAAATATTTTATTATTAAATAAATTAATATCTATAAATTTACCAATTATTTAATTATGTAAATTACATTAATAATAAAAATAAATTAATATAATTTTTAACCAATAAAATAAAATTTATATAATTTAATTCTAATTTCCCTACCTAATAGTCAAATTTCTCACAAAATATTCCCCTCTATCTAATATATTCTAGTCATCCCATCATTAATTTTCTAACTCCACCAAATTACAATAATAAATTAATATATTTCCCTCAATAGACAAAGTGGGAGCCTATCAAATTGGGAGGGAGAAAGGCTGCAGTGAGATGGCCAACGCTGAGAGCCTCTTCTGCTCTGGAAATGAAACCATTGACATTGTGGTCGTTGGCGGCGGCGTTGCAGGGCTGGCCACAGCCATTGCCCTTCACAGGTCCTCTTATCTCGTCTCATTTCTCAGCTTAAAAACGTACCAATAATACTGTGGTTATGCATAAAAAATGAATGACCCCACCCTGGTGGATGCATGCATGTACAGGATCGGCCTTAAGAGCGTGGTGCTGGAGCGCTCTGATTCTCTTCGAGCTACCGGTACGGCCTTGGTTATGTGGCCCAACGCTTGGAAAGCACTTGACGCTCTTGGCATAGCAGACACCCTTCGTCCAAATTACCCTATGCTTGATGGGTAACATGCTAATATTCCCAATTTCATTTTCATCTGTTTTGAAGATAAGATATCCATTAATCATGGTGTTTCGCTGTATTGCCGATCATGCAGGATACGGGGTTTCTCAAATTGCTCTGGTGTCCAAAAAGATATTCAGCTTATTAAAGACCGCACAGGGTAGGGTAAATAAATTTGATTTATATTATCATTTGAAATGGAAGAAAACAAATTATACTCAGCCGATTATGTCAGTTTTGATTTTGTTCATAATTTTCAACCTGTTCAGTATGAATTGCGTGGAATCTCGGTGCATAGAAAGAAGCGTGCTTCTAGAAACACTAGCTAAAGCGTTGCCCGATGGTAGTATCAGATTCAACTCTAAACTTATTTCCATTCATAAAAAAACCGGCTCTCCTTTCACCACATTAGAGTTCACAAACGGAACATCCATCACAGCCAAGGTAGGGTAGGGTAGGGTTGGGTTGTGGGTTTCAAGATAATTTATATACCCACCATTACCATTTTGTTTTGATGATTTCCAAATCTCTCTGCATTGTTTAAAACTGATGTGATGTGGTGTTTATGATGATCAGATCGTGATTGGTTGTGATGGCGTGCATTCAGTGGTTGCACGGTGGATTGGCTTAGAAGCAGCTAAACCATGCGGACGGGCTTCCTTCAGAGGGATGGCAACGTTTTCTCAGGACGGTCACACATTAGACAAAAAGTTTGTACTAACAGTGGGTAAGGGGGTGAGGGCAGGAATCGTTCCGTGCACAGACAAGCAAGTGTATTGGTTTATAACCAGGAAAGCACAACCACAAGGTAACCCACATCATGAATTCAGTTTATTTATTATACAGGCGGTTCCATTTCATTTAATTTATCATCGATAGCAGCAATAGGTTGTGCTGACACGTCTAATTCCACAGATGATCATGTGTCGCACGATCTCGAAACACTCAAATCCGCAGCGTTAGAGGCGGTGAGAGATTTGCTCGAACCCATTGGAGAGTTAATAAAACGCAGTTCCGCAGAGACGTTGAATTTTGCGGATCTAAAGTGGAGATGGTTTTGGCCGTGGGAATGGGACAGGAAGGCAAAGGGAAGAGGGGCGGTGACGGTTATTGGAGACGCACTGCATCCAATGACGCCAGATGTGGGTCAAGGTGCTTGCTCCGCGCTGGAGGACGCTGTGATTTTGGCCAGATGCCTCTCCGCCTTAAATTTAAATTTTGAGGATGAGTGGAGAGAAGAAGAAGAAAGAATGATAGCGGAATGTTTTACGGAGTTCGCGGCGGCCAGAAAATGGAGAATGTTGCGCGTCACTGGAGGAGCGTTTTTGGTAGGCAGTGTCATGGAGGGATACTCCTCTTTTCTTCGATTTCTTCGTGACTGGATTTGGTTGCCTTTCATCTCCATGTCATATATTCCTTACTTCGCAACCTCTGACTGTGGGACTCTGCCCCTCCAATCAACTGCAGCAGCAGCACATGAACATGAATTGTAATTTCCATTGCAAATATAACTCTCTCTTATCGTCCATACGAACGACGAACAGCATTCACAAAGGGCAACATAGAAGTTAAAGTGTGTTCAGAAGAAAAAGAAAACCGAATTCTGCTATTTATGATGAATCAAAGATACATTCCATGCCTTGATCATCCTAAAAACAACTACTGTAAACATACGCAAACTATTGAAGTTGGTCTGAGAAGACCGTTTGCAAAAAATCTTTTGCAGTCTGTTAAAAAAAAGAACTGACAGAGTCCTATGTTGGTCTGAGAAGACCTTTTTTAGCATCTGTGAAGTCTGTATATAAAACTAATTTTCCGCCTTTGCTTAATCTCTCTAACCAATAGCCTTGATTGATTTAGTTCCTCTTTGGTGTTGCTTCCTTGCGCAATCCCGCAAGCAAGCTTTCAGGAAATGATTATTGGAAAGTTGAATGCCAAAACCACCATCACACTAACCTCTTTAAGAGGCATCATCACAAAAAACTACGCCCTAAAAAATAAAAGAAAATTACGCCATAAAAAATTAAAAAAAAAGGGTACGTGAAGGTCGTTGTTCAGTAAAGAGAAACTGCCATTCTTGCTATTTAGTCCTATCTCTAACTGGAAACTCTATGAAGAATGCAAGCACTTTAGTCGTCTGAAACAAATTGGGGGGTTACTTTTAAAAGATTAAATGAGACCTTTGGAACATATGTACTTTCATAAGAAGTTCTTATATCTTCATATGAAACAGGGGAACACATTGGGTATATCTATGTCGTTTGTATTTTACTTATCCTTTCTTATTACATAATAATCGGTCGTATGATATTATGCGTGTATATTTATTTTAGTTTCAGGTGTTCAAGTAGCATTATCAATTATGCATAGTTTTTTCGATTTTTTTTTTAAGAAATAATTCAATTTTTAAAATATAAATTTATAATAATATTTGGTAAAATTCTAATGAAATTATATCTAAGCGAGTATTGTGATATTTCATTTATAATTGATATTAAAATAAATTTTTATTATTAGTTTTATTTTTATATTTCACAAATTAATTTATGAAATAATCATATATTTTATTTATATTAAATCTAAAAAATATGTATTATTAAAACAAATCATTTTCAATTACTATAGAGAAGAAATTAAAAAAAAAACACACACTACTAAGAGAACAATAGCATAACACATGTATTTATATTGGGGAATATATATTGAGGAAATAATGACATAGTATATTGGGGATATATAGGGGTAAAGGCTTTTTATATTGACATGTATAAAAAATAGAGGCTCAAAGTTAATGAAAAATATAAGGGGTATACAAAATGTTATTGAGAAAACATCTACTACAATATCTAGTGAAAGTAGGGGTTTTGTAAATTGGGACTGCATATTGGGTTTATATTGGTAGAGGGTTAAATAATGTGATTTTTTAGAGGTATCTTCCAATATGTAGCCAAATTAAGATTATTGTTTAGTATGCCACAAATGCACTTGATATGTCAAAGATTCATTGAGTGTAGCTCCCATGAGACACACACACATAAACTTCATTCTATTAGCCAATGGTTAGACTATAATGACATAATTCTTATGTCATGTTTTGACACTTTGGAAACTATACCAACTACAAAAGTTCAACTCTTTTGAGTTAGAAATAATAAAGATAATAGAGAAAACTATTACTAGAACAAGTACTTGGCACCCATAATTGTTTATGCCATAAAGCCTCAAAATAAACTCTTTTCCTAACTAAATAAGAAAAATCTAGCCATAATCATCTAGATCAAATAGAAACATCAATATATTATGTTTTAACTCTTCTTTCAAGAGGCATTTGTTGACTTACTTTTCTAATTCACCCTTCCATGTGAGTCATGCAAAAGTCCAAGCTTTTCAAGTGAGTTACGATAGTTGTCCGCTCCCTCTTAATGTCATTTAAGAGCTGGATTATTTCATTTCTTGTACCATTTTGATTTGCAATGTCCTTTCCTAAAAGGCCTTTAACCTTCCAATATAAGTCTATTGTTTGGAGGTCATGGTTTTGTGTTCCTCTAATATAACTAGGGTCTAGAGTCCAATCTGCCACTTCAACCTAAACCTTTGAAGGGGTGTGAGAGTGATAAAGACACACATAAGAACTAGCTCTGGAAAAGGATTTAGAGCCACCTAGGGCTCCACAACCATTGGTGCCTTTTCTAGAGTTCATACATTAACACAACATCTCTCTAACGAAAGTGACAAAGAAAATGCAGGAAGGGGGGAAGTTAGAGGCTAAAAAGCATGCATTGAGAGAAGAGAAAAGTGGTTACATGTAGACAAATAGCAACCCAAGAATAATGAGAAAGAAAAAGGATGCTTGGTGCAATAAGAAGGTAAGATTCCACCAAAGAAAATGGACCTACACCAAGTAAGACTTCAGATCCCATGAGCAAGAGAAATATACCAAAAAATATAAAAAATGAAGGCTATAGCTCTCAAGATTTCATAAGAGACACACCAACCAAAAGTAAGAATCCATAAGTGAGAAAAGGAAATAAAGATTTAAAATCTAAAGTCCGACCATCCCCGCATACTTGAGATTTGCACTAAATTATCACCAAACGATCACACAATCTCAACATGCACCTGATCAAATAAAATTTCCTTCTGCTACTAACAATACCTTGAGATGAGAGTGGTCAGATATAAATATTAAAACATAAGGTAATCAACCCAACTTCATAAATTGCTACTTGAACTTGACATGCACCATATAAAATGGAAGCTATTTTCCAAAGATGAGATAAACCACAAATGGAAATGAGCAAACAAAAGACCATAAACTTGGGAGTCTAGGGGGGCTTGGACCTTCTCCTCACAAAGAAAAAATATGCAACAAACCTACCTTCTTTCTAGTTTGAACAAAAGAAGAAGGTTGAGAACCTTCCCATCATATAGTCAAGATCATATGTAACTATTCATCATTGACTGTACTAAAACTATCCTAAAAATCAATGACAATACTGGAGGTATCTAGAAAACTAGCATAATAAAATCTTATTTAATGTTGCAAGTCTAATGTGACACGAAGACACATGGTGGAGGGTGGCTACCACATCACCCTTCTTAATTGTGTGCATTGATAATGGGATGGTTGTCCCATCCTCCTCGCTTCCATCTGTCAACACTACCATCAAGGTATACATTTACATATGTTATTTTTTTCGAAGAAATATCTAGGCATATTCACAAGAAGGGATTACATCCCATTGGTTTATTTATAGAGCATAACCTCGATGCCGTCAATCATAACTGATCCTTTTACCTCTCATTAGCGAGGTGCTTTCGCTATGAGAACTCGACCAATTGAGCAAACCCTCAGAGAAATATTATATGAAAATATGGTTCAACACATTATAAGTTATCATGTCACTAGCAAGGGATTTGAACCTCGATGGGGAAGATAACAAATAGTTTTCCCACCCACATGAGGTAACCACATGTTTTCTTTTCCAAGGAAATATCGAGGGAGATCAACCCAAAAGAATCACATCTTATCGGCTTATTAGTAGAGCCTAACTCTGAGGGTGTCAAGGGGAATTGACCTTGTGACCCCCCATTATGGAGGTGCTTTAGCAATAAGAACTTAACCAATTGAGCTAACCCTTAGGGCAATTTACATATGTTATTTATAATTATTAATTAATTAATTAATTAAATGCTATTATTCAACATGTATATTAAATGAAAAAGTTACGAAAAAAATATAAAAAAATATTTTAATTCGAAGGACGTATTTACATATTTTATTTATAATCATTAAAATATTTTTTAAAAACATCTATATTGACAATGGCCATAGGGTGTAGTTTAATTGGCAATTGTAGTGTTATGAAATTTTATTTAAACATTAGATAAAATTCAAATCCCTTAAATATATATAATATATATATATATATATATATATATATATATATATATTATTTTAATTAAATTATTTAATATACAATTTATTTATAATCATTAAAATATTTTTTAATAATTTTTAAAATATATTATTGTTCCAATATTTATATTAAAATATAGGAAAAAATATATATTCTTTTGTACTTAAAATTTCTTTATACCAATATTGAAAGAATCGCTTTGCACTGGCCTATTATAAAAGGGGTTCCTTGGAATGTGATGTTCTTTTCCATGGATGGTTTCGCCCATTTTGTGTAGGTTTCTCTTCTATTGGAGATGGATTTGTGCACGGTTCTCTTTTATTGAAGAGCACTGGCCTATTATAAAAGGCACTTGGGGTTCCTTGCAATGTGATGTTCTTTTCCAGGGATGTTTTTCCATGGATGTTTCACCCATTTTGTGTAGTTTTCTCTCGAGATGAAGTTGTGCACAATTCTCTTTTATTGAAGATGGTGTTATGATAATGGTATTATATTATCTTACTTTTAGTTTTGAGTTGTGTTTTCTAGAAAAATGAACTCCAATATGTACATATCTCTTCTCTTCACTACATACTTGCAATCTCTTCTTACTCCTCTTTTCATGTCCCTAAATATGAGCTTCTCAATCCCATTCCTTGCATCATGATCCAATTCAATTTCAAACACAAAAAATATAATCACAGCATTTATTGAAATCAACATAACACACTTAGAATAAGCATTTTTGGCTAACTCAATACTAAGTTGATTCTGCAAATTAATTTTGTAAGACAGTATATTTTTCAATGGTGAACTGTGAGAACTAATTCAGTATAGATCGTAGATATTTCCGCTGAGTAATATACAGATACACATCTACATCTAAGAAGAATATGCATTGTAACGAAGTTTACATTCTTCCTTTACAATACATACCTACAAAATTCTGCACAACACAATTACTATCCTTGTAATGCACCTAAAAACTCTCATATTTCCGTCATGTGCTACAGCGAATTTGCCCAAAGTTTGCATCCATGTGCATGTTTTCACCCTAACAAGCATGTCTAGAAAGATATATCCGTTGTAAAGCATCCATTTTCTACGAACATGCAAGTTTTTTACTTTGTAGTATTCTCCACTTAACCAGTGAGAAACTGGAGTGTACAAAAACCTTTTAACAATGTTGTTCTTGCACGTTCAGAAGTTATTGCTTGTTATTTATTTGTCCACCAATATACTTATCATTATCATTTAGGTTCATTATTATTTCTTCAATATTTTTTATTTGTTATTTAATGTAATTAATAAGATAACATTTTATAATTAATAAGATAAATTTGTATTGAGCTAATTTGTTTTTATCATTTTGGTAAAACTAATTAAAATCTAAAAAAAATACAATTTTATTGAGATTTAAAATTTATATGGAAATTGGTGGACACTATTGGGTATGAGTGTCCCACAATGGCCCTGCTGCTAAAGTACTCTACCAACATACTGTTGCATGTTCCAATTCCTTTTGCTGAAGCTACTAATTCTTGGAACTATTTGCAACCACCCCAGCCGATCATTTCCTTTCTTCCTGTACCAAACACATAATTTCCATTAGACTAAAAGGAATTGAAGCTAATTCAAAGCATACCTCATTGGTGCCCTGCCAATAGGGTACCTTTGTAATTTTATCTACTTCTTATCACAACAAGCCAAACTAGGTCTTCGAACAAATCATCATGTATAAACATGTCATATCCAATTAGCTCAAAACAAAACTATCATAAAGAAAAATCATAGATCATATGTAACCATCATAAATCAAAGTCATAAAGCACATGAAAATATAAAGCTGAAATAAAATAGTGATACTTATCTTTCAAATGATTCTTTTGCTTATGCCTTTATTCCTTATCCTTTCCGTACACACACTAAATCTATTGCCAAACCCGACAAGCACCCAATGCCTTCTTTTTAAGCAACAAGGGAATCCAGAGACTAAACTACCTCCTCCATCAATATCAGCAAGAAGGGTATCTCGAGACTAACCACCTCAAACCTTAATAACAACAAGGGCATCTGGAGACTAAACTACCTCAACCCTCAATAACAACAACAAGGGAATCTAGAGACTAAATCACCTCAACTCTTAATAACAACATAAAGGGCTAGACAATACCATACATGTCTTTCCCATCATACTGTACAACATATACACATACAAAATATATAACCCCACGCATACACCTACACTCAGTGTACAACACGACACATAGACCTACACTCGGTGTACAACACCACACGTACACCTACACCCAATGTATGACACCACACATACATCTACATCCGGTCTATAACACGACACATACATCTACACCTAGTGTACAACACGAAAGATACACCTACACCCGGTGTACAACACAATACATATATGTACACACCGTACAATATCGTGAATACACATGTCACAATACAACGACTACACACTATTTGTAGCACCATACTAAATATACACAACACAACATGTACAACATGTACACAATGCCACATGTGCACAACACCACTTGCACAACATGTACACAACACCCAACGTTCACAACACCACCTGCACAATGTGTACACAACACCACATGCACATAGTGCCACATGCATAACATGTACACAACACCACATGCACACAACACCATATGTACGTAGCACTACATATCCACATGCCCATGACACCATATGTATAGAACACTAAATATCCAACATGTCCATGACACCATATGTATATAACACTACATATACAACATGTACATAACAACATATGCACATAACACTGCATATACAATAGGTACACGATGCCATACGTACATAGCACCACAAATAAAACACATACATAGCACCATGGGTACGTAGCACCGTTATACAACACGTGCACAACACCATCTATACATATCACCATTATACAACATGTACACAACAACATATGTAAACGGTACCATATATGCAACATGCACACAACACTATACATACACAGTACCTCATATGCAAGAGGCACACAACACTATATATGCAATATGCACAGAACACCATAGGTACATCATGTACAACAAATGCACAATGGTAGTATTGCACATCCAGAAACCACACTGTCTCTACCAGGAAACCTTACTTCTAGTGTCTTTCCACTATCCATGCTTGTCCCAACATGCCGCATATCGCACGACTTTAATTCTGCTAATGTATCCGTCAGCATTACCTGCCATAACATAAACATCAACATAGTATAAACATATAACATCAATTCATATCCACATAATACTGACCTCATAGATTTGTCATGACTACTCTTTCGACTTGATTCCTCATAAACTAGGAACCCCTTCATTCCATTCACCTGCATAAGCGATTGTTCCTCCACAAGCATGATTCATAACAACCCTATCAGGCAACAAGATATGTACATACATATATAAATATAAGCATTTGCATAAAACATTCATGATTCCTAACGACCCTGCCAGAAAACATCATACGTACATACATATATACATATATAGACATCAGGATATTCATGAGCACAACATAATTACCAGATATCATAAGGTTAGGGTTAAGATAACTTCCTTTATCTGTGCACAACATGCACAACATTGATACCAATAGTTCCCAACCTAGCCAAGGCATCTGACACCTCAAATCCATTTACTCTACCTTTCCTGTTAGCTTTTTCATGATTCTCATGCCACTGTCCATTTACAGCAATGGACCCAACCAATCTAACTGGTTGTGATGCTCTTGCCTTCAACTACCCTTATACATGCACTGCGCTTCATCCAAGTATTGCATTACGTGTTGGGTTTCATTCAACTCTTCTCGAGCTCCATTAAATTCCTCCTTTTGAACCAATTCGCAAGACCCTCAAAACACAAATGGAAAGAACAAGAAATAAATAAGAAGAAAACCATGAAAAACCAATAATAATATGACAGCATAAACAAAGTGGCAATGCCTTGCACCAGACACATCAAAACCCATAAATCAAGCTCGAACAAATCACAAAATATCGAAGGAACGAAACTCCCAAAAAACACCATGATTCAAACCCATTGGTTCCCAATGCCTCCAAGGGAAATTCAACCTGAGCTTTCTTCAATATTTCACGGTAGTCTCTTTTTCCATGCAATCCCCTACATCCTACTTCCATAGGCACACAATTGTCAATGTATAAATAAATATAACAATATAGTGGTTACCTTACCTTGTTGTATCAAGCAAGCTACCCTGTAACTGAACACATCCATGCCATCTCTCAAGGGACTCCAATTCCCTTGATGGATCGAGTTATAACTAGAAAATAACTGTTATACCTATCAAATACATGTTCATGAATATAATACATATCCACATAGTTTCAGACAAAATCAAGGTTAAGAAGACTTTTCGTTTCGATGAAAAGCACTCATTTTTTTGGAACTGTGATTTCCAAAAATTGCCAAATGAAGTCTTACACAATTTCTTTCTTTTAACTTTTACCTTGCTACAACTGAGTCTTACTATGTACTATCACATCACCGAACTGTTAGTTATATAAACACATCAACTATTACCTTGTCACGCTAATACAAAGAATGTTACCCTGCAACTGCTCACACGTGTTGGTCATACATTCCAAGGATCAATACATCATGTCTATTAATTGAAATCAATCTTTACCAAGACTAACAACCATATCATAATAACATCATAGTCATTAGTCATAATACTACAACTAGCACCACTTACACTCAAATACATATCGGTCATTCTAAGCACATATTTGTTTTTGAAAACATCTCAAACAAGATCATTCCTTCATGCAATATTATAGATACAAACTCATATCATGCAACTAGTCAAACATTCAAGCATCATACAAATGACATAATAGACAACAAACACTCAAACACCAAATAGATGACATAATCAATCATTTAAGCAACGAGTAGACGACATAAGAAAACTCATACCAAATAGGCGACATAATCAAACACTCAAAGACAAAATAGACGACATAATCAAACTCATACCTCAATGTATCTTAGGGGAGGATATCTTGTCTGCACAATCAATCTAGATTAGCATGATATAACTACACAAAATATCAACCCAAACATAATTATGGTCATGCTATCCATAACAGTAACTAGCTATCATGTTCACATCATAAACTCATAAAAATTACCATTCATGCATAACAATCGCATATGGATAGTTAGTTTATATTATTATAACACAATATCACAAGAATATCGGCTCATACCTGAATGTCATAACCCTAACCATCCACATAGGCTAATCCAAATTAGCATGATACTATATTAATATCCTAAGTACAATGACCATAACCATCTTGCATATGACCACAATGCTTATAACCACAAGTTACTATCCTTCATGACTAACCAACATAGGTTCATATGATCACACTAATTAACTAACATCTATCACACATGTAACCGCAACAACCATAAAATGATAGACATGTACATAACCTTAACTCTTAAACAATCATTAACCAACATTTCGACATGCTAAACATACAATACCTATATGACAATCTTCTCTTACCCCAAAGTCTAGTGTTGCAACTTCACTTTGATGATCCGCATCTCTTGCCTGCTCTATCTCGGCAAAATTTCAACCTCATAACATACCAATGGCATCATTATGAAATAAAATACATGAAATGACCTCATGTTTGACAACCTTAACCATGACAATGCATGCATAACAACATGCATCTAGCCATCCAATCCAAGTGTTGAACCTATCTCTGATACCACCCTGTAACTGCATCCTCCCAAATTTACCCACTTTCATTGGCTTTCCCAAGGTAAACATGAGCTCAAGATCACTATGATAAGACTCAACCTCCTATATGACCTTAAGGAAATGGAATCGACAACTTGATACCTTACTGACTTCCCTCGAGTGTTACAGGACCTCCAGGAGCAACCCAACCCCTCTAGGTGTCAAACCCTAGAGATGAATCTATTTTTCACTTACCTAGAGCCCCAGTCGCTCCCTTTCCAAGCCCTCCAAGCGGCTAAGAGCCTCTATTTTCTCCCATGATCCTACATGAGTGTGACTATAGACCTTTTATGCTAGTGCCATGCCAGTGACTATGAGATTTAAGACTATTTTCCAGGGCTAGGACCCATCCATTGCCCAGAACTCTAGGAAACTTCCAGAATTCATAAAATACATAGAAAAATGCTTGTAAACAAAAACAAAACTAGGAATTGACCTAACCTTCCCAAATCGAGACTCAAATTCTGTCAAACACTTGGTAAACATACAACCTACAGGTCATGAATGCAAGTATGAAAATAAGGAGTCGAAAACTTATTTGAGGTTTAACAAGAAGGAACATTACCTTCTCACATTAGCTGTCATAACATAAATTAGATCTTGCATTCCTTATTCATTCGGTTATAAGTAAAAACATGAAAATAGCCATGACTAAGAATTGTCATATAACCATGATTATAACTAGATAAATAACAATGAGAGAATAACCATTAAAGCCACATCACAACAATTACATTTACTCATCAAAATCAAGAGAAACCTAGCTCTTATTAAATATAGGCACAATCCAACTAGTTTCGACACTTCCACATACCAGCTAACCATAGATTGGATGAACCAAATATTTCTTTAAGCCAATCAACCCCGTGCCATATTCCATGCATGAATGTGGGATATCATAAGATATACCAATCTGTAAACAACCAAGGGAATCCAGAGGTTAAACCATATCCGCCCTCACCATACCGTGATCTCACCTAACCCAGTGCCGAGATCACAAAACCAAACCAAGCTTGGATGCCTTAGAATTTCTTCTCTAATACCTTGAGGATTTTCCCATCTCCACTCTCAAACTTTATTGTGTATCTTACCATTACCAGCGAAGGGATTCTTAGGTCTTTGGGAATTTTCTTTAAACTACCTCACCCAAATCCAAAATCTTTCGGCAATCCAAAGCTCAAACTGTGAAAAGTACCATCACACCATGGCTATCCATAAATGAAAAGGGAATGCTAAAATCCATTGTCGAAATCTGGAAAAATCCATGCCAATGACAACAAAATAACTAAATACCAGGATGCACATATCATGCATGTCAAAACCAACTAGTAAAACATACATGCAACATGTTATCTACAAGTATCCCTGTTGAAGTTGGTCAATCCAACTTTTCCTTGCTTGATCCTTACTTTCCTTTTCTGTCCTTGTCCTTCCTTTGCTTTCCTTGTTCGTCATTCGTTTGTTGGATCTCCTTCTCTTCTTGGTGCTCTTCTCCTTTATGAGACTAACTCTAAAACTGAACTGACAAAAATGTTACCAATTGATGTTATGATGTCATTTTATTATTCATGCCTCTAATTTCTTAACTTTCCCTCTATTTTCTTTTAATTTCCTCCTCACATGCGACTTGTGACTTTTCACCTTCCTTTTCTCCTAATTTCCTTTACTTTCATAAATAAAATGCAAATTAATGCCTCTTTTCATTTTCAAAGTCTTTTCCATTTCCTTTGCCAATTTTTGCCAGCCATAATAAACCAAATGAACACCCACACTAGGACGTTTTCCCCAACATTCAACTTCGAATAACTGTCCCTTGACCTTGGTCTTATTTTTCCTTTATTAACTTTTATTACATGAACTTTTACCTGGGGTTGTTACCAGTTATAGCATAAATTCCAACATGAAATATTTGATGCATGATTTTCAAAGCATATAAGAAGTTGAACTTCTTATGATCATATCTCCTAAAATATCACTACCCAAAATTTGAAAGTTGGACCAGATAATCAACGAGATTTCCTATCAATATGGTCTAAGTGTGAGCTTTTGGAACCTCCCAGAAGAAATGTTATAGTATAAATTCCAACATGACTTGTTTAAATATGCATTTAGGAATCTCAACTTCCTCTGATCATATTCCCTAAATTTTCATTATCCAAGATCTAAAAACTGGGCCAGAGGATAAGAAATATTTCCGCTCACTATGGTCAAAGTTTCAACTTCTGGAACCTCCTAGAGGAAATTTATAGTAGATATTAAAACATGGCATGTTTACAAAAGAATTTAGGAATCTTATCTTCCTTAACCAATGTTGGTACACAATTTAATACATATAAAAGGTCGTATCCAAATAGTATAAAAAATATTTCGATGATAAATATGTTGAAGGGTGAATGAATGCACATATAAACATGCTAAAAAGAGAAATCAAATAGTCATGCATAATAGATGCTTGTCTTGAGTCAAATATTTTTCAAATCTAGAACCAAAAAAGGTTAGCCACTCTCCACCTAACACAACCTCGACTACATTGGAGTTCTTATAGTTGGCGACCCACAAGTTAGACCTTGATGCCTTGAGGGAAAACTAAACTCAAGAATTCAACACACAATTTCCAGACTAGATTTAACAAAATAGGTGAAGGCCACTCTCCTCCACACACAACAAAGAATCTCAATGCTCAGCCTTTCCATTCCTTGACCATGCCCATATACATTCACAAATGACAATGTAGGCATACACAACATAAGGGAGGCATTTTCTAATATTTGTAGCCCCTTGGACCTTCCTTCTTCAGTGCTCTCTATGCCACACACAAACAAGACAACTCGCAGTCCTCAAAGCTATCCAATCCAAGGAAGAAGCACTACAACACATTCAATTCATGTTACACATATTGTCACCAACTCTCATGCTAATTCAATTTTTTTTGTGTGTGAGGGAAAAATATGAGTGTATAAGAAGAAGAACAGAGTAATGCTCAAAGAAAAACGGAAAAAAGAAAAAACTTGTTAGTGGATTTTCTCTTTCATTTTTATGAGCACACCTTAATCCTTAACCTTCCCAACCATCACATTAAGGGAAATATTCACCCAAGGTATATTTTTCCTCTTAATTCAAGTTTTCCCCTTCCCCAAGGCATCATAATCTATTACTTTTCCCATTTATAAAACTCTAGTAGTTTTAGTAATAAAAAAAGCAATACATCATATAATAGAGTTTGACATCATAGCATCAACGTTGGCACCTCAAAATTTTATGCTCTTAATTACATTACAAAATTTAGGGTAATGAAAGCTGTGTCACAGATTACATGTAAATAAGGAAAACCATGCTTAAGAAAAAATACCCCATTTCCAAGATAGATGATTTGTTGGATTAATTCTAGCAAGCCAAAAACTTCACCAAGATAAAATTAAAGTCAAGATATCATCAGGTTTGAGTCAAAGAATAAGAAGCCTAAAAGACCGTTTTCAAAATCATGCAAAGCTTGTATGAGTGGTTAGTCATGTCATTTGGCCTATGCAATACACCAGTTATATTCATGGGTTTAATGAATAATATACCACACCCTTTTATAGTTTTATTCGCTATTTGTTATTTGGATGATATACATGTATAAACTGCTAATTGGGAGGAACACATGTTACTCCTAATTCAACTAATAAATACATGGAATAAGCACTAGGTAATGGAAAATATCAAGAAGTGTGATTTTTTATAGTGCTATATGGTGTATTTAGGAAATGTGATTCGTAGAGGAGACCTAAAGATAGATCACACCAAGATAGAAGCCATCATGATGTGGTTAGTGCTTACTAATGTTTCTGAGGTTAAGAGTTTCATTGGGATAGCACAAAACCTAAGAAAATTCACAACCTTTTTTTCAGTAATAGCAACACCACTCCATGCATAACATCGAGTGGTAAGATTTTCTAGTAGGGGTAACCATAACATTTTATAACTATTTTTTTTATCAGGAACACAAATTTATGGAGAATCAATAAATTTCGCCACAAATGGGTCAATTATAACACCTCTCCAGATATTTGAACCCACACAGCTTGAAAAGCAAAATTTTCACCAAATCAGGTTCAAATCCTTTGACATTTCAGAATGTATAATTAATAAATGTATAAAAAAATAATATATTTAATTACTAAACAAATAATAATGACTAATTTGACCATATAAGTTAAAATAGTGATTCATATTTATAACCATTAGATTTCAAAACTTCATATTTAAATTTAATTAATTAATAAACATGAAACACAACAATTACAACATTTTTCCTTTTTTAAGTTATATATCTCTCTATTTATATATTATCTATATCATCAATGTTGTGCAAGTCACATGAAAAAAATAGGTTAAAAACTTACAAAACATATTAATTTAAAGAAAAATACAACATATATATGTATCTGTATGTTTTCTCAAAGTTTTAATCAAATTAAAAATAAAATTATTTCAATACATAGAAATGTGAAATTTATATAAATATAAATAAGGGTGTTAAAATAAGCATATATCCATTTCGACTTCTACCAAGGGTTGAAATGAATCAAATCTTTAAGTGCAACCGTTTTTCAATTTTGCAATTAAAAAGAGACTTGCAGATATTTGACCATCTAAACACACTTAAATCCAATATATATAATATATATATATATTATATATATATATATATATATATATATATATATATATATATTATTCAATTTTTTGAAATTACATTGTGCATGTGTGTCATCTGCATGCCTGAAATAACCATCAACCTATAAGGTTAATAAATTTATCAAAAATTTGTCTTATGAACCATATATATGCATATATACATCAAATACATATAAAGAAAAACAACTATATCAACCTAATTATTCAAAACTTAAACCCAAATATAAGAGTCACTTCATGACCATAAAAAATATATATTAGACTTAAAAATCATGTAACCTGCATAATGCCCTCCATGAAAGGCCTACCATAAGAGACATGTTCCTATCCATCTAACCACTATGAGTATTTAAAATAACACTCAACTAATCCTTGTTTAAAAAATATAAAACAATCATTAAAATAATTTCTCCTTTTAAATTATATTTATATATATAAATAAATTGATAAATAAAATTATTCTTTTTTAAAAGCCATATAATTATACCATTTTCTATATATTTTTATTTTTTCTGCTGGATGTACTTTTTGTGACCCATCACAAAATGACTTTCACTTAATTATTGCACCATACATATCTCTTTACACATAAAAACTTAGTTTCTAGGATAATCGTGCCATCTATGTCCACTACTCTAGTTTAGCCCCACTCATATTTCTTGAATATTCGCTTGTGATATTGCCCAATTATGCCACTTATAATATTACCAAGCTATCAAGTGCATGATGTTTACTTTCTCTTTTCTTCCCTGAAGGCCACACATAGGTTGTATTTTTCAGACCTCACAAAGTCACTTTTGTTATAATATTGCCAAATTATCACGTGCATGATGTTTACTTTCTCCTTTCTCCATCACAGCTACGTTGGATATTTCAGACCTCACAAAATCATTTTGGTTTATTATAGTATTGCTGGATTATCTCATGCATGACGTAGCCACGTAGGCCAATTGCAGGTATACTTTCTCTCTCTATGTCATAGGTTCGCGTGGAATCTCCGGGGAAGACACATTTTCAATAAAAGAGTTTATATTTTATTTTCCTCCGTGTCATGTACATTTTGTCTTCGAACATAAGGTCACACATCACTTACAAATTTTATTGATACTCAACAACGCCACGTAGGCCAATTGCAAATATCCTCACTCTATGTAATAGGTTCGTGTGGAATCTCTTGGGAAAATACATTTTCAATAAAAGAGTTTATATTTTATCTCCTGCGTGTCATGTCACACATCACTCACAAATTTTATTCATATTAACACCGCCACTTTAATTTATATATCGTACCGCCAAATGATCTCCTCCATGCTGTTACTAATATCTGTCTTCAATTAAGTGGAGTGGAGTAACGCCAATTATATTTATTATATTACTGCGTCACATCTATGATGGGTTTGAAGTTATTAATTTGTCTATATTAACGCAATTTCTTTTTTTTAGTCTCTGAGACAGAATAATGCATTTAACAAAACTTTACGTTACGAGTTGAATTTAAAATTAATAGTAGTTTTTAATAAATTTTTATCTAATCAAATTTTCATTCAGAAGATTAAGATAGTTTAAAAGATAGATTGTTGGATAATGTTCCCAATTTTTGGAAAAACACATCATTAATGAACGTGAATTTAAAATTAGTTTAAAAGATAGATTGTTGGATAATGTTCCCAATTTTTGGAAAAACACATCATTAATGAACGTGAATTTAAAATTTAAACACATGAAAAACGTCATATTTACAGAATTTTTTGATTATCATGTTTATGTTTATTTATTTCATATAAAAAAGAAAATTTTCTAATTAAGAGTATGTTTATTCTAATAAGCTTTTTTTAGTTAACTAAGATGATAATCTGCATTTCAATATGTCCATTGGTTATTTAGACCAGGAATTTGACATGCTACCGAAAATCCTACATGTCAAATTTTGTAGATGTAAATGCTACCGAAAATCCGAAATGTTAAAACTTCCTGTCAAAAGGTTCTTATAAATGGGTTATCTTTGTTGTGTTATTTGGAATAAGGGCATATTCTCAAAATAATATTTTCATTTTATTTCTTATTTTTAATATAACTTTAGAAGAAACAGGTAAATATGAAAAGTACTTCTAGACAAATAGAACATATAGTATGGGGTAACATTCTATAAAAACAATCAACTACTTAGATAGATAAGAAAGGTACTCGACTTCAATCTATATTTTATAAGCAATTTGATTTTGGCATGAAGTGAGGTTTGAATAGCATAAGTGTTTAATGTCTATATAAATTAAAAAAAAATGAAATAACATAACTTTTATGGTATGAAATTTAAAATAAATAGAGGCGTTATGGGGCACATCAAAACATCTAAGTGAATTTATGGTAAGGATAAGTAGGCATCGAGTGTTGAACATATGCAAAGATATGTAAATCAAGCAAAGCAAGTGTAAGAAAGTGGTAGAAGTAAGAAAAATCAGTTTTCATTAAGGATGACTAAATTATAGGGTATTGTGATAGAAAGTTTTGATTTGTAATGTTAAAATTTTTTAAATTTTTTAATAATTAATTTATATTGGTAAGTTACTTTTTATTAATAATAGTGCAAAATATTTGACATTCACTAGACTTATTGCATTACATCAGAATGCTTTCATTAATAATATATAAAATTAAAAAATTTAATCAATAAAATATTTTATGTTAAAATTAAAATTAATATATAATTTTTCCAAAATTTAAATATTTGAAAAAAAAACCAAAATCAATGTATTTTGAAATTTTAATTATTATTATAGTCCTTATTTAGTAGGGACTTATAATATATGTAAGACAAATTATAAGATCCAATTTAATCATGAATTTAGCAAGAGGCTAGAGGGATCAAATCTTGTGCAAGCCTCTTTTAGAGTGTAAATTTGAGTAAAGTCTTGCATATAAGATTTGATCTCTCTTGGAGCTTGAGAGAGAGAGACAGCATGTGTAATTTTCCATTGTTCAAATATAAAATGGATTCAACATCTTGAAAATCCTCCTACGTACTAGATTTGAGAGAATATTCACCAAAAATATAGCTAAGAAAGAACCAACATGTAGAATAGTGAAATTACTTGAAATGATTTATCCATAATTATTTTTTTTCATTACTTTATATAATATATACATAGTTTTTAAAACCATATTAACATATAAAATAGTTGACATTAAAATATTTTAATTAATATGGACATTGAAATATTAGTTAATATTATTTTATTTATGAACCATTGTTGATTTTTTTATTAATATTAATATTTTTATATATCAATTTTATATTAAGAATTGAATGATTACAATATTTCTTTATTATTATAAGGTAATTGAGTTTTTTGTGCCTTCAATTACTTATTCTCTTTGAGCACTAAAATATTTTATTATGATCATCATTAAAATTATTTTTGTTTTTATTGTCTCTTTATATATTCATATAGATAAAGTTAAATATTCAAATAAATTACTTAACATGGAAATTCAAATAATTTATTTAAGTATTGTATTGAATATTTTTAAAAAGTATAAATATTATACATCTTCCTCAAATGAATGTATAAGTCTTTTTTTAATTACTTTCTCTCTCTTTAACGGTGATATAAAAGCTTGTTACTTTACAAGAGCATCACAATATTTTATTTATGGCCAACAATTTTTTTATGGTAACTCCTCCATATTGCATTGTAATAGTGACAACAAAATATTTTTCTTGCATCTCCTTCATATTGTAGTATACTATTTTTTTATTGTAAATTTAAAATTCCATTGATTAGCTTAGAAAACAAAGTACATCTAGATAATTTCTTGTTGGTCTTCCACCAGGGAAATCATACAAAGAGCGAAATAATAGTTTTTTAGAGCCAAAATTTAGTATAAGTAAGAGGACTAACCTGAAGGCCATCTTAGAAATAACTGACATTGCTTGCAGAGAAATCCCAAAATCTTGATAAGGCTAAAAAGTCCACATAATAACCAAAGACCATGCAAAAATAGGAGTGTCACACCTACCAAAATAAGCAACTAGTAATGCATACCATAGCAATTAAAGAAAATTGGATATATCTATGGGTGTCGAGGGATCTCCTAGTGACACGAGTCCTTTCCCCTAAGTGCGAAGATTCTCGATACTAGAGAGGTGATGAGCCATTTGGTGGTACTCTGCTTGATGTTAAATTGCAGATTAGTTTTAGGTTTGTTTTCTTGCTTGCTAACCAAAGCTTTCCAATTAGAGACTTCACATGCCAGTAAATCTCCACAACACTTAGGCTAACATGGGATCCACATGAAATTTAATAAAGTGGTAGTATAAATTAGGATAAGAAACCATAAACCATGTTTTATATGATTTTATTCTTTTCCAAAGTTTAGTTCCTTCAATTAGGGAAGAATATTATGATAAAAAAATGATGAGTCACATCATTACATTGATATGCATTTCATCACAAAACTTTGTAATATGGATTTATGAGATGATTGTAAATGTGTCATCTAGGAATTATTGATAAAACAAAGAAGTCAAATAATCTAGTTTACCTTTGGTATTATTTAAGGTGATTTCATTTTCTTAATCTAGTGTTAGTAATCAAAATGATGAGACAAGAAAAAAAATTATAGAGCAACATGCACATAAATCATTGTATAAAATAAAGAAGGCAAATAGTCCACTTTACCTTTGGTATTATTTAAGACCATTTCATTTCCTTAATAGTGTTAATAGTTAAAATGATATGACAAGAAAAATGACTGTAAACAACACACACATAAACCATGTACATATCATTTAGCCTGGGAAATCCCAATTGTGTAGAAAATCTTGTAGATTCACAAACACATGTAATGTACTAAAGCATAGGACAAGAATCTACTTCTACTTTCAACCAGTGGAAGCCAATAGATCGATGAAAACAATATGAACAAGAAGAAGATAAATTGATGGCACATAACGCAAGATGTCTCTGGGAAAAGCCACTGCACAAAACCCCGCTATCTGTATTGCATATATCAGAAATATGAGTGAATATACAAAGCTTGTTATCACTAGAACAATTCCACAAAATTATGCTCAACTCTCTTAGCTCACAAGCTGGATCAAGCCAAATCATTAGCCTATTCAGCAGCTCTCCAAACCCCTAATATCTTGCGTAATTCCTAGGATGAATAACCTGTATTTAAAGGGAATTCATGCTTCCAAAATTGTGCAATCTAAAGATAGGATCAATCTCTGATGCTTGCATGATATTTACACTCCAGTAAATAATACAACTGATAGTACATTATCCTTGCACTCTAGTCTCAACTGGGTCTTTCTATGAAATGACATGCATGAGTGTCTAATGAGGGAATCTTCAGTTAACTCGAGTAGCACTAGTGGATGCACTAGTGCACCAACTGAATGTTAGTCCTCTATTAGTTCCACAAATAGTTTGGAACTAATTTAGCTTAACTTAACTTGGTAAATTGAGTGATCTAATTTCCAACTCAATTTAAACACATATTGGACCCCTAATACTGAGGGAGAACATATACATAACTATAGAAAGACTTACAACTTGAAATTCCTAAGCTAATTAAGTTAATTATACATAATTAACTATTTACAAGTTTCTATGAGAATAGAATTCAATTTTAATTCAAGGACAAATTAAACTGGAATTTCTTGTTGTCATTTCTCAACACTCCCTCTCAATAAGAAAGGGATTAGCAACTACTTCGATCCTGTCTCTGTGAAACTCGAATTTACATCTTGACAATGCCTTTGTAAAAATGTCAGCATCTTTGCTCCTCTGTGGGAATGTACTCTAACAACATAATGTGCCTCAATACACAATCTATGAGTTGATGATATTGAATATGAATATGCTTGGACCGATCATGAAAAACTGGATTTTCAGAGAGTTTGATACAACTTTGGTTATCGTAGTAAATCATAGTTGGATCCATTTGTTGACCAAACAAACCGAGCAAGATCTTCCTCATCCAGATGGCCTCACATGCTTCCTGACTCGCTACCATGTACTCTGCCTCTGTCGAATTGAGTGCAATTGATCCTTGTTTCCTATTGTACCAAGAAACTTTCGCTGACCCAGTACTGAAGATCCCTCTCGATGTGCTCTTCCTGCCAAATGGACTCTTTACCCAATATGCATCAATAAAGCCTTTAAGCTTCACTCCCTCTATCTGTCTGTACCATAATCCATACTGAGAATTACCCCTGAGGTATCTCAACACATGCTTTGTCGCCTTCCAATACAGCTTGGTAGGGCTAACCATCGCTTGTGTAAGTTAGTTAACTGCATATCACATATCTGGTCATGTGTTCAACAAGTACATTAGTGAACCGACAAGCTTCCTGTAAACAATAACTTCCACTACTTCCCCTGAAGTAGCATCCTCCTTCCTCTAGTTACTTACTAGAGGAGACTCCATGGGTTTGCTACTCTCCATGCAGAATTTCCTGAGTATCCCGTTGGCATACTTTCCCTAAGACACAAACAAATCCCCATCACCCTGCCATACCTCCATGCCAAAAAAGTAATGCATGCGCCTCATGTCCTTCACCTCAAACTCTCTTGCAAGGTCCTCCTTGCAAGACTTGATCAACTGATCATCACTTGTGAATATGAGATCATCAACATAACGTACAATGATCAATAGTTTACCTTTCACCACTATGTGGTATAGGTTCGCATCCACTTCACTCTTTGTGAAGCCCAACCTAGTGAAGTATCTATATATCCTGGTGTACCAAGTACAGGGTGCTTGCTTTAGCCCATACAAGATTCTCTTAAGTCATAACACATGTGACTCATGGTCAAAGGTCTCAAAACCTTCGGGCTGCTCTATGTACATCTCTTCCTCAATCATGCCATTAAGGAAGGTTGTCTTCACATCCATCTAACGTATCTTCCAACTCATCTGTGTTGTTAGTCCCAATGTAGATCTGATCGACGAGTACCTTGCAACAAGGGAAAAGGTCTCATCACGTTCAATCCCCTCTACCTGTGAAAAGCCACACACCACAAATCTAGCCTTATGCTTCTCCACACTACCATGTGCAACTTGATTTACCTTGTAAAGCCAACGGGAGCTCACCACTGACTTGTCCTTTGGTCTCGGGACCACATCCTAGAAATTATTACGAACTATGGAATCATACTCCTCCACCATGGCATCAACCCAAACCAGTTGTTGCACTGCTTCCTTAAAGGAACATGGCTCTGTCACAACACATTCGCCCATGAGAGCCATGCATCTAGTGTAACTCTTAGGTGACCTCCTCTAACTACACTGAGAAGTGGGTGCTCCCACATTCTCCCGTGCATCATCCAACAATCTGTCAGCCTCTCTGGTGCAATTTCTTCCATCTTTGGAAGACTCTACCTAAGTGGATGTCTCCACTTCCAGATCCTCTACATGTGGCTGATCCACATCAATCTGCGGCTCCTCAACCTTAGGAGATAAAAGCTCCTCATCCGCATGTATCTCAAGCTCCATTTCAAGGGAAGCTTGCATGGCATTCTCCTAATTGAATCTGATATCCCTGCGAACGATTGTCATCATGTTGGTCAGAAAGTACACCTGAAATTCGCGGGGTATATGAGTGTACCCCACAAATATCCCCACCTCTGTTGTCAGCTCAAGATTCTTCTGTGCATCTTTGGTCACATGGAAATATACTGATGACCCAAAAGTTCTGAAGTGACCAACATTTGGCCTCTTACTAAAATAAACCTCCTCTAGTATCTTCATATCAAGTATCTGATGTGGGATACGGTTCTAAACATAAAACGTTGTGTTGCATGCCTAAGCCCACAAGTGTAGAGGGAGGCATAGATCATCCAACATCGCCCTCGCTTCCCCTACTATGCTTCTGTTCTTCCTCTCGGCCACCCCATTCTGTTGAGGGTTATGGGGTGCCATCAACTCCCGTTTAATCCCTTCCGCTGCACACAATTTCTTAAACTCATTTGATACATACTCACCACCATTATCACTTCGTAGAGCTTTAATCTTCTGGCTTGACTCTTTCTCCAGCAATTCTTTAGAGTCACAAAACTTTGTGAAAGTTTGATCCTTTTTTTCTACATGAAAAATATCCAGCATTTTCGAGAAAAGTCATCAAGAAATGTAACATAATACTTGTGTTTGGTTGTGGATGTTGTCAAGAATGGTCCACACACATCTGAATGGACTCACTCTAGAATAGCCTCTGCTTGACTGTCTATGTCATGAAAGGAAGACTTCATGTATTTTCCCAAAGTACACCCCTTGCATGTATCAACTTTCTCAAGTGTACCTTTGGGAAGACCGGTAGAGATCTACTGCAATATCTTCAAAGCCCCATGATGCAAGTGACCCAATCTCCTATGCCACAACTCGGCAATGTATCAACTCTTCACCTTTTCTGCTTTTGTGCTCAAATTAGCACACTCGTCTACTTCCAGCTTATAGAGATTCTTCACCTGAATCCCTATCTTCTTTACTTAACTCATGGCTATGTGTCGAAGGAACACCTTTCCTTTCAAGAATATCACATCATAGCCTCTACCCTCAAGAATGATAATGTATACCAAGTTATTCTTTAGCCTGGGCACATACATAACATTATTCAAGGTGAGTGGAGCCCCATTCTCCCTTTGAAAAGTAATCGTGCCCAATTCAGTAACATTATACTTCCCATTGTCACCCATCTCGATATGCATCTGGAGATCTTTCTCCTCCAGGTCAATGAATAACTCTTTATCGCCACTCATGTGGAATGAAGCTCCACTGTCTAAGTACCATACACTTCCCATCATTGATGACACCATGCATGCAATGTGGGAAAGTTCAATTCGAATTGAGAGGCCAAAGCCTCACCCACCGCTCCTCTCGAGGACTTATTCTTGGATTTCTTGTGTGGAAAATTTGTAGCAAAATGGATCATCGCATGACAATGAAAGCACTTAAATTTCGTCATTTCTTTCTTCTTACCTCCATGGCAAGAATCTGATTTGGAATGGGAAGATTTCTATTTCCCCTTCTTTGCCTTAATCCATAAGGCACCATTCGCTTCATCATAAGTCTTTGATGAAGAGCCATCCCTGGTGTTCCTCCTGATGTCATCTTACATCAAATCCGACCATAGTCGTTCCCAATTTCGCAACTTCTCCTGACCATTGGAAGAATCATGATAACTATGCCAACTCTTTGGGAGTCCTAGAAGAGCAAGACTCACCATATAATCCTCGGCAACTATGATTCCAGTGTTTCCAAGTTCATCACGACATTGAGTGAACTTGGACAAATATTTTGGAATTGTCTTGCCTTTCTCCATTTTGATTTTTCGAAGTTTGTCCTTTAGTTCCAATTTCCATTGGTCACTGTTGTGCTGATACTAGTCCATCAATGTTTTCCACATAGCATAAGGAGTTTCGTTGCCATGTAGAATTGAGACAATGTGGTCTCGAACTCCTTCAAGGATTATTTTCCTCACCTTCGCCACACACTTCTTCCATTCGGCCAAATTCTGTGATTCTGATGTTGCTGGCTTAGGAATTTCTTAATAAACAATTTCCTTCAAGCCATTATCCTCTAGCACATCCTCCATTCTGTCCCTCCAGGCTATAAAACTTGATTTTCCTTCCAAGTCATACTCGATCTGCAAACTGTAGAACACCATCTGCCAATCCTGAAGTATGTATTACAAATTCGAACTTCACTTGTAACCCAAAACTCAAAACTTCAAAATATCCTCTAGTATATTGTTCTCAGCTCCGATACCATGAAGAAAATTATGTAGATTCACGAGCTCATGAAATGTACTAAAGCATAGGACAAGAATCTACTTCTACTTTCAACCAATAGAAGCCAATAAATCGATGAAAACAATATGAACAAGAAGAAGATAAATCAATGGCACATAACACAAGATGTATAAGGGGAAAGCAACTGCTTAAAAAACCTGCTATCTGTATTGCATATATCAGAAATAGGCATGAAGATATAAAACTCGTTCTCACTAGAACAATTCCAGACAAATATGCTCAACTCTCTTAGCTTACAAGATAGCTCAAGCCAAATCCTTAGCCTATTCAACAGCTCTCCAAGCCCCTAATCGCTTGCGTAATTTCTAGGATGAATAGCCTGTATTTAAAGGGAATTCATGCTTCCAAAACTATGCAGTCCAAACATAGGATCAATCTCTAATGCATGCATGATATTTACACTCTAGTAAATAATACAACTAATAGTACACTGTCCCTGCACTCTAGTCTCAATTGGGTCTTTCTCTGAACTGACATGCATGGGTTTCTAATGATGGAATCTTCATTTAACTGGAGTAGCAATAGTGGATGCACTAGTGCACCAACTGACTGTTAGTCCTCTATTAGTTCCACAAACAATTTGGAACTAATTTAACTGAACCTAGCTCGGTAAACGGAGTGATCTACTTTCCAACTCAATTTTAACTCATACTGGACCCCTAAAACTTAGGGAGAACATATACATGACTACAGAAAGACTTACAACTCGAAACTCCTAAGCTAATTAAGTTAATTAAACTTAATTAACTATTTACAAGATTCTATGAGAATACAATTTGATTTTAGTTCTTAGTTGAATTCAAGGACAAATTAACCTGGAATTTCTTGTTGCCATTTCTCAACAAATTGGTGAAAAACCAAATTAATAATGGATATGTTATCTCTTGACTTAAAAGCAACCAACCTAACCAACATCTTGGATTATGTCTCACTAAACCTTCTTCTTTCTCAACAATGGCACAGGACAATGGATAATCCTCAAGCCATTTTAAAGGATTTAACTACATGTAATGCAATGTGATTAATACCACGAACCACTAATACCAAGTGCTAAAAAACACCAATGTTCACTCGATGACCTTCACTCATTCATTAGGTCAAGTTTACCTATAAATGCCCACTTTAAACTTTACTAGGGAAATTATTCATATCCAAGCAATAAAGCCTACATGCTCCTCTCCCTATCATCGAGGTCTACTTCAAGAAATTACCAATAAGGGTGTACATGTGTAACCAAGTTTTGCAATTGTATGCCCATTTACATGTAATTTACAAATTTCATCTCTACACTAAAAAAAAACTAGTTATTGTTGTCTTGACACATATGCCACCATTATCTTACTTCCACAAACCTACTCAAACCAGATGCTTTCCTCATGGTGTTTCATCTCAACCGAAATCCTAATTTGATTTTTGTATATGTTGGCTTTGGTCATTTCCTCTACACTTGTTTTTTGTACCTACAATGTTATGTCATCTCCAAACAGGTTGTCCATGCACTTCTCTTCGCCCCTTGGCTTCTTGATCAAACACTAAAGTTATTTCTTCACCAAGTAGAAACTTTTCCTTTTTATCCCTTCATTTGTCTCTAATACCACTTGTTAATAATTAAAATAATGTGAGAAAAAATAACTATAAATAAACACACACATAAACCATGCACATATGATTTACACTAGAAAAACCGAATTGGGAAAAAACTAGTCTAATAATGGATCTATTATCTTTTGGATTAAAAGTAGTCAACACGAGCAACAACCTACCCCTAGTCCACTAATCCTTTTTATTGCTCAAATACGGCACATTAAAATGGAGAACACCCAATCTTTTTAAATTCTTTAAGTACATGTAATACCATTAACTTAATTCCATAGGACATTAATACTTGGTGCCTAAAACCGTCAACATTAACTTAACAACCTTGGCTCTTTCAGTAGGTCAAGGTTACCTAACATCTAGATTTGGTAGTTACTAGAATTGAAAGTGAAGTGACTCATATTGAGAAACTAATCCTCACAAGAATACATCTAGAAATTGAAATAATCTTGAAAGAAAAATGCAAGGATAAATAGTTTCATAATTTATTGAAAATAAAGAAAATTATAGATTTTTTTTATAATCCTTATTCTATGAAATTCCATGAGTGAAACATTTAATGTTTGTAGCCCAATATAATAAATAAAAAAAGAGATATAAAAATGGATTTGGATGTAAAAAATGCAAAAAATCCTCATTCCACATAGGGTATCAGAAATTTCATCCCAAGAGAACCTTTCATTAAAGTTCCAAACCTCACAAAAGATTAAGATTTAAGATGGATCTATGATATTAGTGAGACAAGTGAAAGTACTGAATTTGGAACTCCTAATATTTATAGATAGGAAAATAAATATGTGAAGATAATTGTTCCCAAATGAAATAAAAGGTAAAACAAGATAGAAAAAAATATTGTAGAATTAATGAGTAATTAATGGCATCGAAAGAAAGGAAGTAAGAGTATGAGAAGAGTGTATGTCATCTTTGGTTTGGTATATAGAAAGGTTGCCTTTTCTTATGACTCCCATATATTTTAAACCTAAGCAAAGGTCTATCTTTCTGATCAGCCTCCTATTTGTGCTTTGAGTCTTTTTAGTCTTCTCTCTGAAGTAATGGATGTAGAACATTGAAGTGTCCATTATTAGTTAGCTATTTTTGGTGACACCTGGAAAGGGTGATTTTCATGGAGCGATATAAAGATTATGTATCTAGTTTAGGTCACATGATTGTTGCAGGATTATGATAATATTTATGGTTGTGTGTATAAGACTGATTTTGGTTAAGTGGATATTATTCATGTTTCTCTTTTGGTATCCTATTTTTTACTTTGGTGCATGACATGGATGATGATATATGATTGTGACAAATACATCTATGGATTATCATCATTGTGGAGAACACATGGTTGATTATAATTCTATCGATGATGCATAATTTGTATGATTATGTAAGCTTAACATTGTAATGAGAAGGATGTGGCAAGGAACTTAATTACTTGCCAATAGGGATGCTTATATCAAAGATGATTGTGGAAGTCATTTGTCCAAATCAAAATGGCTATGGAAGTCATGTACATGTAAGAGTAAAATGTGTTTACATTAATTTCATTATGAAATTCATTAGGTGTTTTTAATCTATGAAAATTGTGATGTGTATAGGCCAATGAACCATTACATGGGTATGAGCTCACAACCATTACCTTGAGGTGAAGCACGGAGTTTCAAGAATAATAGATGAGAAGCCATGGATACTAGGACATTGAGTCATAAATCAATGTAATATCAAGACGTGGGGTCTTTGATCTATGAAAAATATTAGGGCACAACGTCTTGAAATATCAAGGTGAAAAATATTATATATATTAAATAGATCAAGGTGTAAAGTTCGAGGTGCAAGGAAAAGGGCACACAATCCTAATATATATTGAGAGGAATGCAATAGGGGTGTGGATTTCCCATCCTCCAGTAGAAGAATACCACTCATGAGCATAAAAACAACTATGTAAACCAACGTATATTATCCTTCAAGTAATCTCATTCGAAATTCAACCACTTTTAATAAGATCTTAGGTTAAATATTATTTTAATGAAAAGATAGATTATTTATTTAAGAAAAACCAATAATAATAAATTATCTAGAAATGACACATAGGGTGATGAATATTAGATCATTAAAATAATTAAATAATTAAGAAAAAATAAGGATTTCCATCTCACGGGAGGGTGATGAAAAATAGAATATTTTGCAAATTAAAAAGAAATTATTTTTTCATGAGAGGGATGACCTATCACCCCACTCAAAGGCTATAAATAGAGAAGAACCTCTATGGTTTTGTGGGGTGGGGGGGGCTAGAGAGTAATAGATGTCGCTGAAATGTCTCTAGAATTTCATGAACTAAGTTCCTAAGTAGCCTTACTTAGTTGAGTTATACATGAGTGGTATTGTAAATTTGTCTTCGTTGCTAAGATATCTCTCTATTAATGTATCTTGGTAGTGCTTGTGAGCTCTTACAACTTGGGGATTCTAGGGGGGGAAGTTCTCCTTGGATATGATTGGATGGAAAACTAGATGGTTCAAATGAGTTGGTAAGTGAAGCTATTGAATCGGTGAGATTAGTTGAGTATATGTATAATTTTCATTTTGATATATTTTCTATTAATTGACTTTTCTTAGATAAATATGCAACCAATTTACATGTCTAGATAATACTTTTCCTTTAGAAAATTTTGACTATAATCAATTGTCCTTCATTTATTTCTTTTTTGTCATAAATTTATTCAATTACAGAATGACAAGAATATGCCTCAATTTGGTGAGCCTAATCCTTCTGGAATTTTTCTATGGAAGAAGGGTTCCATTTTGGCCAAAAAAATCTAGCTAGGATGTTCTATATCCATCAATCTAGTGGAAGTGTTGACTCGAAAATTTTGAAGGATGTGAAATTTCCAAAAAAAAAATGATTAAACAAACTGAGTCTCCTTTTGTCCATAGCCATGGCCTAACTATTATATGTTTTCATTTACTATGAGTGTTGGAATTATTGCTTCATATCCACAAGTTTTACAGTGTTCCTTTCCCACTTGCTTTACCTATCACTGTGTACTCTTACAATGTGCCTCTAATCATTATGGGTTTGTCCATCTTCGATTTGCTGCAAAGTTTGATTCATTGTTAGGCATGCAAAATTAGATTTGAAATTCAGTTAATATTCAACATTTGTAGTAGAAAATGAATTCTTAAATATTACAAAATCAGATTACAAGATAATGTTAATATGTTATTATTGTATTTTTTTTCCTTTGCTTTCCTTTATGTGACTGTGTGCCTATGCCAGTTTCAGGGTAGCCCACCAGACCACCTAACTTTTTTTTCTTTACCACTTGTTTCCGCGTTGGTGGTAGGCCATCATCACTGCTCGTCTTTGGTCCCTACCAATTCTTGGTATTTAAGTAGGTTGTTCGTACTTATTATATTGTTATGTGTGCCCTAGGCTAGGGTATAATGTATTCAAAAATATGTTGGCCCTTCAATTAATTTCTTGTTGACAAAAAATTTATAAAGAATATGTAAAGTGGACATTAAAACATAGAAATAATTTTTTTTTTTTTTTAATTATTAAATTGAATTTATTTAATTTTTGAGTGGCCCATAAAAGAGAAACTCTTATTTAGTAATAATTACTTGGAATTTGGTTTTATTTGGTGGACCATTCTATGCATGAATTGCATGATTTCAAGTAAGACAAATATACCTTGCAATAATATGTGCCAAATTTGAGGTCGAAAGCCTTCAAATTTGTATTCTATGTATTCTGTGTAAATGTGGACCAGGCAGCGTGGATTGGTCAATTATTAGTAAAGTTTCGAACCTGACATATCACATACAATGGTCCTCACTATCCGAATTAAAACCAAAAAGCCATATAAAGACTCTCGTAATATATCTGCCATTCAATAAAATAAATCAACATGTACAAAACCAACGCTACAAATCACAGAAGCATTCAAAAACCTACTTCATTGGGACCATCTCACTTTAAATTTCCACTTTGTTCACGTGACAAAACGTACAAATTGCTTAATAGGGGACTTAGGCACTAGCAATTGAAACACTCCCATTTCATTTTTTTTAAACCCGTGTTCTAAACATATATCATAAATAAAAAAATAAATAAAAACATGAAAATTATAAAAACTCTATTAAAAAATAAACCAAAATTATGTATGGTCAGTTGGAAGGGCCAAACATGAAATAGCCGCACTGATAAAATGGTTTTCATTGAAGTGTTCTTGCGCGTGTTTGAATGTATTGATTTTATTTTATTTTATAATTCTGTGTGCCAATATTTCATCAGTAATTTACTAATGGCACCTGCGGGGCATCCGTGATCTGGGTATGTACGTTAAGTGCATAGTATGTTGAAGGCTTTTTGGTTAGTACATGTTTTAGTGATGGCGAAATGGCATCTTTACCATAACTGTATTGGGATAAGCATAATCTTTCTCCACCAAATGTCATATAAGCATTGGAATAACCTGGAGCATTTATTGGAATAACGTGGAGGTTCATTCCTTTGGTGAACCTCTGATGAAATTCCTGTGAACTTTGGATGAAAGCTCAAAGATAACTACTACCACATCAGACAATATAAATGCACAAGAGGTATTCAAATGCGGAATGGTATACTCATATTATTTCAGAATGGATATCAGAATATTTACAGAGAGATTCTTTATCAGAGATTGACTATCTTTTCATTTATTGGACTTTATGTTGTTCGCAAGGAACAAGCAATATCGAAGGCTACCTAGCAAAAGATAGGCTCTGCCTCAGAATATGTCTTGACTCATATACAGACTCAAAGACTTCTAAATGATCTGGCCACTTTAGGTTCTTACCAGTGCCGAGCACACTGATACGCAGGCTTCTCAGATCAGACTGACTCTCTAAGACACTCTAAGACCGAATGCCTCAACAATGAGCCTTACCCTCATTATATAGGAAATGAGAGGGGACAAGCATTACTGTAGGCCATCAGTGGACTGACCGAAAGGTGGATGGAATCATTGCTTTCGGGTAACACCAGAGCGACATCCGCACAAAGATTCTAGTCTAAAAAAGTAAAATCTTATGGAAAGAGATTCCGACAAAACAAAGTGGATGCTTTATATCAAAGCCCACAAGAAAAACAATTCTTTACGGAAAGCAATTCCGACAAAATATAGTGCATGAATTATTTACACAGTGGAGGCTTTAGTACAGCAAAGCCCACGGGAAATCTGATCATAATTAAGTCCTTGTGATTGGACATCATAAGTACACTATGGATGCTTTTTGCAGAAAGCCCATGTGAACCGTCAGAACACAATAAGTTCAGGGAATATATTTCTTTTATACAATAATTCCTCCCAAGATTTTGTGTATATCCTGTGAACAATCATAGGTCTCCCCAGAACAATCTGATATTTTACTTTGGTTAAAACTAGCCACTCTAAATGTTCTCTCATGTATTCTTCGAGTGAATAGTTTACATTATGAGATGGTGACCATTCTCTTTCAGTGATTTCCTTGATAGTTTTGTAAATAGGGTGAAAGCATTCTTCAAGGTTTTGTTCAATACATAAATTACAATGAGCTTGGCAATATTGTTCATGATATACCGGGTCCATTGCAGTTCTGCTAACACCATAGTCACTCCACCAATCTCTGAACCACTTGCATTGCTGGTATCCCTGGTAGTGGCCAACTGTGCTGAATTTCAGCTTTGTATAATGTGTTCCTACTTTGTCATCGACATTAAGGAAGTCCCACCAAAGCTGTTTGTAACCTTTTGGAACTTGGATGGAGCATTCTTCAATCCAAAAGGCATCACGTTCCACTCGTAGTGGCCGGCTGGTATGCTGAAAGCAGTCTTGAACTTATCTTTCTCTGTAATGGCGACTTGCCAAAATCCTGCCTTCAGATCGAACTTAGAGAAGATCTTAGCTCTTGCCATCCTTCTGATTAAATCTCCTTTGTGGGGTATGGGATAGGTGTCATCTGCTAAGACTGAATTTAGAGGCTTGTAATTAATTACTAACCTTGGGATTCCTATGATTTGTTCTGCTCTCTTATTTACATAGAACCCATAACAGTTCCAAGGACTGTCTGATTCTCTGATTAATTTCCTATCAAGGAGCTGTTTGATCTCTTTTTCATAGAGATCTCTGTACTCTCTACTCATTGGGATTGTTCAGCTCTTACAGGGCTTACCAGTATAGCCTTCCTTGTAAGGGAGCTCAATTGTATGCTGCTTTCTATGCCAAAAAGCATTGGGCTCTTCAGAGCAGCATTCTTCTTCAATTTGATTTTTCAGCTCTTCAATTTTGCTTCTCACTTGGGGAAGTTTGAGCTGTTCCTCTATTCTGAGATTAGTTTTCAGATCTTTCAGGTTTGACAATCTAGCTTCAGATTTGTCCAAATTTTGCACAGTTTGGACCATCGTGGAGATCCTTGGGTTTGAAATGTATGGCAACTCAATTTTCTTTCTCGTTCCCTTAGATGTAGGAACTGATACGAAGTAACCAACATTTCCACCCTTTAACCTTGCTGAACCATGAGGTTCTATAGTTGCTAAAAATACATTTCCAATGATGCAATCGATTGGAATGTCTACTACTGCAAATTTTAGATTAATGCAGTTTTGTTCAAAGCACAGGGATGCTTTTGGTACTTCATAATTAAGCTTTTTATTGCCTAAACCCACAACTTTCCTTTCTGTAGCAACCCAATATTTTGCTGGAATAGTCTTTATATTGAGAATATTAATATCTGCTCTTGAATCAAGAAGAGAAATCATTTTAAAGATTTCTCCCCTTATGCAAATATTAACTTTGACATGATGCTGCTGATAAGAGATGGTTAGCAATCTCATCTCTCTGAATCCAAAATTTGGGTCTTTAATTCCTTCAGCAACTTCAACTTCTTTATTACTGCTGTACTGAGCAGTATTCCATGGCTGATCCTCATCTTCTGCTTCCACTTGTTTTCCCTTTTTTAATTCTGCTATCTGGGACTTTATAGCAGAGATTTTTGTCTTGATGTTGTGAATCTCTCAACTCACTTCTCCTAGAGTGAATGATCTCACTCTGTCGGGTTTCTGCTGATGCCTTTGAAAGGATTTAGTGTTTCTTTCGAATGATGCATCGATAAATAAATATTTCTTACCTGAACTTTTGAAGTGCTTGATTTTAGCTGATCCATGAATGATTCAGTCAGACGGTTCTTCATTTATCCATATTCCATGGCTCCTATCTGGGATAGGATCTTCAGCTCATCTTCTTCAGTAGCGGCCATGAGAACTTTTTCTTTCTGGGGTTTGAATTTCTCCCCTTCTTCACTAAATTCACTATAATATTCTGAATCAGAACTATAGTGAATATGGCAGGCACAATTATCAGATTCAGAACAAGAACATTCTGAAGTATCAGAATCTGAATATTGATGTATATGAGCTTGTAGTTCTTCTTGAGATGAAGAACTAAAAGAATCATAGGATGATTCTTCAATCTAGTGCTGCTGAGCTAATTCTCTGATTGTCACATTGGGGCAACGTTCTGTCTTATGTGTACGAGAACCACATTTCATACAATGTATTGGTCCTCTTCCTTCCTACTTAACTTGTTTTCCTTTCTGAACAAAGGCTTCTGATTTCTTGCTTCTGTTTTTCTTTGAATCTTCACCTTCTGGACATCTGGAAGAAGTATGTCCATTCTATCCACATAGCCAACAAGTAAGCTTATTCCATTTCTCTTGCTTGGATGTGTGCAGGTGAATATCAGAGGGATTATAGTAGTGTGTTCTAGGAACAAACTTATAATACCCTTTCCTTGCTTTCGAGGTTTGGCCCCGAGCTGTCTTGGAATATTTTCTTCTGTGCTTTGGATATTTTTTACTATTTTTCTAGAATATTCTTTGAATTCTCTTTTTGCTCTCTTCTTTGCCTTTCTTCTTTTCACCAAAGTATCATCTGCTGTAAGTCCATATTTGCTGCAAATGAACTTTTTATCTGGCAGTCTGGAAAATTTTTCCAGAGATTTATGGACTTTTGAGCTGGTATAAAGACTTACAAATGTCTTTGTAATATGGGCATAGATTTCTCCCCATGTATAAGACTCAAAAGGTAATTGGAAGACTTCTTGTAATCTGATGTAATCTACAAACCTGGATGGCAAGGCTGCAAGGTAAACTTGTTTCCACAACAAGTTCTTTGAATCTTTGACTTCATAGATTCTCTACATCCAATCTCTGTGGAAGTCTTCAAACTGGGACATCTTATGGCACTTCGAATTCATAAGAATAACTTCATTTTTATTTGCAATCTCTGTTTCACTACCACACCAATGTTCAAGGATCATTGATGTCAATGCTCCTATCATATTGCTGATAGTGGTGCCATCTGGATTGTGTATGACATATCCATTTTAATCCTTTAATACTTCTTCTTCCATTTTTGCAATAAGCTTAGGAGATGATTCTGTTTCCCACCACCTGACGAGTGTTCTTGTAAAACACTATATGATTGTCCTGCAAGCATCAATCTCACTTTTTCCCCTGAGACACATGAGTTTATATTCTGTATACATCATATCAATGAGTTGTCTGATTTGACCAACACTCATCCTGTCAATGTTCCACTCTCTGTGAGATTCTGGAAAAAAGGTGTGAGCTTCAGGAAGCTTACGTTTGCCTTCAATGTCAGGTGCTGAATACTTATTGAACCTATGCTCAAGAGGTTCATAAATAGGAAAGATCTGTGTATCAAGATCTTTCTATTCTTTCTTTTCTTCTTCATCATCCTTGAATAAGGATGCAATAGTTACTTTCTCTGTAGCCTCAGATTCTGAAGATGTGGCTACTTCCTTGGGGGATAATGTTGGGAACCTGTTTATGGGCTTCACAGGATCCTGAATCTTCATATTTCTTTTGACAAGAAAGGAGTTGGGAACTAGTCTTTCTGTATTTGACAGATTCATTTTCTCCATTTTGCTTGTTAGACCAGAAATAAGACTTTTAGTTGTATCCAGATGATCAACTAGTTTGTCTTCTACTCCTTCTATTTTTGATAAAGATTCTTTAGCATATGAACGAATAACTGAAGAGTCATACTGTACATTATTCAAACATCTATTTACATCATTTATGGATACCTGAAAAGTATTAATCTGTTCTCTGACTTCTGCTGATTTAGATGTATCTTTGAGCTTTCATCCAAAGTTCGCAGGAAGTTCATCAAAGGTTCACCAAAGGAACGAAGGGACGCCAAGGCCGTTGTTAGGCGAGGGATCTGTTGTTGAGGCCGCGAGAGCATGAAAGTTCTGAGTAGGTTCACGCAGAGTTCACCACTGGTTCACTAGGAGTTGGCGATCAAAGATAATCGAAGAGATGCAGCAAGTAGCAAGCTTGTGACAGAAGCCCCTGCTTAAAATTGATATCAGAGCCAGTAACGTTTGGTTCAAAAGGTCGGTATTCTAAGTATTAAAGCTCATATAGGATGGATTCATTCTGGAAATCTGTATCTTTCCGTGAATTAGAAGAGAGAGAATCTAAGGCTGAAGAAAATCCATTGAGAGATATGTTTGCTTCAAGTTCCAGTCGTGTCCTAAACCAAGCTGAACTTGAGTATGAAGAACCTCAGCCTTCTGCCCGATGGGAACTACTTGCCATAGCTCCGTCAGAAGTATATAATGATATTTCTGTTTTTCATTTAAAAGCTACCACTAGGATCAGTATCAATGAGTCTGTGAGTCAAATCCAAGAAAACTCTGATAATATCTAGACCATTTCTTTGTTAAATCCCAAAGAGTTACAGGCAGAGGCCAAAAGACTAAAAATGAACTATCTACATTTAGGATGCATAAGAGTAGGAGTCAACCCTTTAAAACACCAAGGGTTAAATACTTATGTGTTAGCTACTGTCAGAGATCTAACACACAATAAGTATACTGATTCCTTGATTGGTGGGATTGTTGCTTCTCTTTCACATGGCTCAATCTATTTTGACTGTTTTCCAAATTTCTCTATCTATACATTTGATGAAACCATTGACCAGATCCTACAGCTTTAGATCCAAACCACTGCTTTCGATGTGCATCAAAAGAGAGATAATATCGCCATACAAACTAAAGGCTATTTTCGCCACACAAATACTTTATGGCCAGCCATCCGCCACACTCCTAGTCGTGATTCTAAGTCTAGTGTTGTTGTTCTGACTGATCCTAAAAATTAGAAGATTGAACATAAAACAATCCATTGGGAAGACTTGACATTCCTTGAGCACTGGGTAGTAAACAACCCGAAGCCTCTCATTCCAAAGAAAATTACCTCAGCTGATATTACAGAAAATCTATCTTCTGCAGTTATCTCTTTTCCCAGAAGATCCACCATTGACCACAAAGGTATTGATATCTCCTGTAAAAAGTCTAAATATTACAGAGACCCCTCTACTGTAGATACTACATGTTCCAGTTCGTCTTCCTCTTGTAAACATATTTCCTTATTTGAGTTTACACAGATTGTTAATTTTGCCTCTTTAGAAGTTAAATGTCCAGAGTGCCAAGATAGTGTCAATCTACTTACACTTGTCGAAACTGCAATCCATGCCAACCATAATCCCAAATCTGGCATAGCTCCTCCTTCAACCTCTGTCAATCCATGCCCCAATCCTAAGTGCTCAGATATTCCTTTCCCCCATGAGCAGGAGCCTGATCATGTATTAATGATGCATGAGATAATTAATTAAATGAAAATAAAAACAACAAGTAAGAAATAAAATTAATTAATTAATCAAACAAAATTAAATTAAAATTTGTTAATTAAATTAATTAAAACAATTGGAAGAATAAAAATTAACTTATTCATGAATCAGATATATCAATTAAAATATTTTAGGTTCTAGATAAATCAATAGGAAAATTAAAGCTAAATAAATAAATAATTAATAATTAATTAATTAAACTTTTTATAAAAACTATTTAAAAAATAATAATATATTATAAATAAAAAATAATAAATATAAAAATCATTTATATAAGTGTCGGCTTCTTAAAAATTAGGGTTCTAGGTTTATTTATACCCAGGTCGTAAAAGCTCTTCTCTCAATAAGTTTTCATTCATATTATTTCTGATTTAGTCCTGATGATGGACCCCCTTTGGGGTTTGAAACATTGACAGAATGAACACGAAACTGTGGATAATCCGGATCATACCACTGCAATAAAAAAAGCCACATACAAGGAGTTGAGTAAACAGAGTATGAGTTGAATGCTTCATAATTCCATTCTGAAAATGCTCTAAAAAGAACTATGTTTAGATTAACCCATGCTCCAGAGATAAACTCTATGAAAGTTTCATCAACCAACTAATTAAAAGCTTTTGAAGAGATATTAATTGGTTGTAGATATAAAAATATTCAAATTTACTCATGTACAAAACACATTTCATATTATGTAAAATCTGTGCATATGATTCCAAAATTAGAATGATCAATTATTTCTTTTAAAATATCTCAAATTCCATTCATGCACTTACGTATAATAAATTGTAGTTTCTGGATTTAGCTATTGTTTTTAAGCATATTTTATTTAGAAAATCTTAGAAACTCTAGTTTGAACAAATTTAAGTTTTATGTCTTTATTTTCATTTTAATGTTTAGAAGTTTTTAAATTTAAATTTATATATAGTTTTATAAATTCTTAGAAAATTTATATAATTTAAAGTAAATTAGAAATAATTAAACTTATATATATTTTAAAAAAATTATTTTAAAATTAATTTTAAAAGGAAAGGAAGTTTAAAAAAAATGACTTTCAATATTAATTATTTTCTTAGCGAAAAAAACATAACCTTGAAATTCTTTTTATTTGTTTTTGAAGTTTTTTGTTTTTTTAAACCGAATATTTGCATCTTGTGATAGATTCTTGACATATTTTTTGCTCTTTATATGAATGAATTGAGTCAAAATTCATTAATCAAACGAAGTGGCAAGGAACGCTAGCTATGCAATTTTTATTATTATTATTATATTATTATTATTATTATTTATGTATTTATATTTAGTATGATATTTATTTAATTTCCATTTCTCATTGGCGCAATTTTTATTTCAATTCTTAGATTAGAATCAATCCTATGAACCAGAAATTTAAATACCTTTCACGTATACTTCGATGGATTTCATTCATTTCTTTGAACTTAATTGTGATTTCATGTAGGTAACTTTGCAATGCAAGGAAAAGGTGGATTTAAAGACAATATAAGCTTGATATTGCAAAATCCCGTTATTTTCAGGAAATTATTCTGCATTAGGCTGGCACGCCTCACAAAATATGGAATACAGTTTGTTGGTTTTTTTGAGAAATTATTGTATATTGTAACGTGGATTTGGACAATTTATCTATTGGATGACGTTGCTCAAGGATAGAAAAATGGTTGGCTCCTCACATACAATTTCCTGTCAAAGGGTCCAATATACCTTTGTTTTTTGGGGGATTCCCGCGTTTGAAGTGTTTTTGCGTATTCTTTGAGCTCTCGGGAAAGTTCAAATTTGCATGTATGGTTAAAAAATCATGAACTTCCAGTTTTTCAAGGTTGAAGGTAGGGGGAATAATATAAGGAAGACCATTTACAGGAGTGCTTGGTCAAATGTTGAAGAGGTTGGATCAAGGGGAGCAACTCTAAATTGAGGAATTTAAGAAAGGCAAGGATGGAAGTAAGAAAATTGTAAGATAAGGATGGAAGTAAGAAAATTGTATGATAATGGAAGTGTGTCGATACGTAGGTGCACCACAATGAGTATCAACATGCAAGGTGTCCAAACCATATGAAGACCCAGAATGACTTGCAATGAAGTGCAAAAGTGACGTAGGGTGTGAGAGAGGTGTGTTGGACAATACAAAAAAAATGTTGATACACAAACATTGTTTGTTAACAAGTGGCCAAAAAAAATTACAAAATTATAAGAGAGTGGAGAAAATATTTGAGATGCAATAATAAGGATAAGACGAAATCAAAATAGAAAAAAGAAAAATAGTGATGTGTTTCATGTAGATTAGTTTCTACAAAGCCATAGAGGGAATTGATGTGTCTTATAGGTTGGTTCCTATAAAGCAGTATAGGGGATTGATGTTTCTTATAGGTTGGTTTCTGCAATGCAATAGAGGGGATTGGTGTCTCCTATAGGTTTGTCCCTACAAATTGATGTCATAGTAAGTCATAACCTACAAGATATTTTATATAATGAATTTTTGTGGTTTCCTTCCATAAGGGTTTCCATGTATATTATGTGATACTTGTTCAGTTTATGATATTGATGATTTATGAATTTATAATTCTTAAATAAGTAAAAATTGTCATTATATTGATTCACTCCCCTCTCAATATAATTGTGACATCCAAAAATTGGTATTGAAGTTGATTCTTCAAAAGAAATATAACCACACGAAGGTAGATGCTAGAGAGACCATGGCTATTCATAAAGCTTGAATCAAAGCTCCTACGTTTGATGGATAATATTATGCCTTTTGGAAGTTAAGTATGAGGGTATATTTGATGTCTCCTGGTGATTATCCTTCGAAAATTGTAGTGGAAGGAAGGAAGGACAATAAGCATAATGCAGAAGTCACGAATGACATCTTGAATTTCCTATAAATATCATGGTTTGAAAAGGTGATTCACTGTAAAATAAAAAATAAAACATATATGGGATAAGCTGAAAAACACATATGAAGAGTATGATATTAAAGAAATAAAATAAGTAGAGAATCTAAAATATGGATACTACATATGAAATAAGAACAAAGAGGTTGACTTATAAGGATGAAGTTGAAGTTGAAGTAGATGCAAAAGAAGTGGAATCTATGAAAAGAAGTTATGACAAAAACAAAGAAAAGATACTATTTTTTCATAATTGTAGTAGAATATCTCATCTTACTTCTAAATGTCCTTTTGAAAAATATGAAGGCAGTGATGATAAAGAAGATATCCTAGCCATGAATTATCAAGCTATTGATCATCAAAATGAAGATTCATACCTTGAAGAAGAATATAATAGCTCATTAGAAGAGAGGAATGAACATGCATCTCATGAAAACAAATAAGAACTCATACTCATGACCATGGAGGTTTAGTATATGGATCAAGAAAATAATGACCATAAAGAAATATCATATTTAGTGGAAGAAGATGTTCTTAAGGGAGATATTATCATTGAATTAGAAGAAATAAAAATAACCGATAAAAATAAAAAGGAGATATCATAGAAAGAAACAAATAATTATCTTGATGAATCAATATCTCTCTCATGAAGTGATAGCTAGAAGAGGGAAAGAAATGGAAGAAAGGAATGACATTATGAGAAACTAGAAGTTGAATTTGTTTCATTGAGAAAGGATCTGGAAAACTCCAATGATCATTTGTATCAAATCTTGAAGTTTGGAAAGACTTTTGAAATGTTAGATGAAATTATAAGTTGCTAGAGATCTCTTATTATTAAAATAAGTCTTAGCTATGATCAAAACATTCAAAGGATAATAAAGGTAAATGTCATTATAAGAGAATTGCAAAAAGGAACCTAAAGTTGATGTTAAATGCCATAAGAATTATTGCATGTAGGGACATATAGATGCAACATTAACAAGGAGAGCCTAGTTGTAGACAGAGTGAATAATTGTTTTTGATCACAAAAGAATTTATCTCATACATCTTAGGGGAGTTCCATAGTAGTTGTAGAATATGTTGGGTTATGTTATATTTTTTCCACGACTAACCCACGTAGTTAACCGGGGGGTTAGAAGGGGGGTAGAGCCCCCCCTTCGTTGCACCGATTGCGTAGCGGGGGGAGTCACAGGGGGTTTGAGGGGTGCAAGTAACTCCACTCTATGGGGTCCGGGGCAGCGCCTCGGAAAATTTTGGTTTTGGACCCTATGTTAGGTTGGGCGGACCTACCTATGGTTTTGTGCATGATTTTTGCACATGGTTTTGGATGCGATGGTTTTTGGTCCATGGTATTGGATACTTCAACATGTATAAATATGTATTGTAACATTGAAAGGAACACAATGAAAAATCAAGCTAGTAGTCTCGGTTTTGGGATTCAGGGGAAAATCTTTGTGTATGTGTGTTTTATGTGTTATGCTATCGCATTGTTTATTTTATGTGTCCTATAATTCATATGCAGGTAATTTCTGTACGGGGTTAAAACCTACATTTGGTATCAGAGTTGTTTTGGCTTCAAGGGGTGCCTTTGTCGCTGAGGGGTTTCACTCGGGCCTGTGGTAGACCCTGTTGAGTGGGAGATCTGCGAGATCGATTCTAATGGTGAAAGAAGATGGCGAGCAGTGGAAAGATAGAGATCGAGAAATTTAATGGTCATAGTTTTGAGTTGTGGAAACTCAAGATGGAGGATCTGTTGGTGGATAAAGATGAGTGGATCACGATAGATCTGGGTACTAAACCAATGGGAGTGTCCGATGAAGAATGGAAGAAGTTGGATCGGAAGGCAAAGAGCACAATATGATTGTGTCTCTTAGATTCGGTATTGCTGAATGTATCAGGGGAAGCTACGACGAAGACTTTGTGGGACAAGTTAGGGACTTTGTACCAATCTAAGTCTTTGGTGAATAAACTGTTCCTACGGAAAAAGCTGTATAACCTGAGGATTGAAGATGGAGACTCAGTGACAGAGCATCTGAATGCATTTAATACTTTGGTAAGTCAGTTAGCATTTGTTGATATTAAAATTTCAGATGAAGATAGGTGCATTAGTTTGTTGTGTTCTCTACCAGATTCGTGGGATAGTCTGGTTATTGCAATAGGTAGAAATGCAACTGCCTTGCAGTTTGATGAAATAGTCTCATCCTTACTGATGGAGGAGATGAGACAGAAAAGTAAGGAGAGCCAGAATGGTGATGCCTTGTCTAAACGAGGACGGTCCTAGAACAGAAACAAAAATAAGTCATCGAGTGGGAGATCTAAATCTAGAGGGAGATCTAAATCTCCACGAAAACCTGTAAAGGTGGTGTGCTGGAAATGCAGAAAGGAAGGGCACTACAAAAACTATAAATCTAAAGATCATGATAGAGGAAGGGATTTGATGATGCTCCTTCTGCAGAAGCAAAAACCACCTCAGATGAAGGTGGGGATGTGTACTTGGCCTCTTCAAGTAGACATGTAGATCATGAGGCATGGTTGATTGACTAAAGTGCATCCTTTCACTTCACTCCCCATAGAGAGTGGTTCTGTGAGTATGAGAAATATGATGGTGGTGACGTCTTCTTGGGAGGATGACAGGAAGGCTAGAATCATTCGTTGCGGAAAATTAAAGTTGAAGTTACAAGGTGGAAGGGTTAGAACACTTCCGGATGTTCTGCATATTCCTGCATTAGCCAGAAATTTGATTTTTATAAGCAAGCTGGATGATGCAGGTGTAAAAACAGTGTTCGAGAAGGATACCTGCAAAATGGTTCGAGG
>APFE030088880.1:0-16757 GCA_000404065.3 Pinus taeda
CCCAATTAATTAATGCAGACATCCTAACCCTCACTTGCAGTGGGACGACAAACGAGTTAGACTAAAATAGTGAAAGAAAAGCAGGTGGATTTGTGGCTGAAACAGAAATCCAAACTGTGTCTGCCATGTGATTGGACGGGAATCATTTTCAGACGCCCTCGAATATTCATATTGGCGATTAGCTGGACTGACACCCTAGAGATGGTCATCCATGAGCAGGAGGAATCTTATAGCTTAAATACGACCCACATTCTCACACATACCTCCACACTCGTGTTTCTTCCGCTGCTTCCCACAGAGGCTGTTTTCATTTCGTCACAGATTGTAGGATCTCCTGTTAAAGCAGCCTTTTGTTCTGAATTGCACATCTCTTGATTAATCATCTGTGATTTCGTATACATTTGAAAGGTCATTGTTTTGAATGCTCTGGGTGTATGTGTGACGACTTTGAAATAACATTTGTAGTTGTGTGGTAACGTAACTGATCGTGAGTTATAGGCAGAGTATTCCCGTAGACTCTCCTTGTATTCCAAGATTCAGGGTTTAGATATCCGGACCTCTACGTTAAAATAAACTGCAATAAACTGCAAGGCCTATGTTGTTTGTTTGTTTCTCTTTCCTTTTTCTCTCTTTGCCACAGAGGCTGCTTTAGTAAGCTAAGCTTCTTGTTTTCTCTTTATCACAACTTTGTATTTTGGAAAAGACACAATGAAGTTTAGTATGTTGTCAATATGGGCCACTCTCATGCTATCATGTGTTTTGTTATCCTGCTTCACTGCGAAAGCTCGGCAAATGGGCTTCAAACATCACGCTACTCATACATCACTGCAGCCTCACCGTCATCACAACAACGAAGAAGAGAGTTTCTTTCAAAAGACATACATGAGAAGGAGCTCGAAAATGATGAAGGACGAATTATCAGTCGCGTCATCAGAGAATAAACTCGCTGCCACCAAGTTAGACGTGTCCGTAAAAGATAGACCTGGCCATAACCACTCCCACAAGAGCGAGGACTCTGAAGAGCTGGCGAGCAACGACAGTGGAGCTCAAATCTTTTCACGGCATCGCAATAAGTCAGCGAATAAAATTGTACCAGCAAAAAAGGACATTGCAGTGATGGCATTTCGTCCATCATCATCCGGCCACAGCCCGGGGATAGGCCACGATAATCCCCCTGACCCAAGGCGCTAGAACCTGCTTGCTAGCCAGCAAGATCTGTAGTATTGCTTGTATCTCTCGATTATAGTTTTATGGACTTTATGACGTAGAGAAAACGTACATTGTATGTTTGAAACAGTGATAGATTATCTGCAATCGTAAAGGTCTACAGCCATAGGTAGGATGTAATGTAGGTTAAGCGAAATATAAATATAAAAAAATGCGTTATTGTTGTACTATATGTTTCGAAATCATGAGAGAAGTTAGTTATTTCATCGACTCAAATCCTTTGACGTGCAAATAGCATTAAGCTATGAATAATGTACATGAGTAGGATTGTGCCTTTGAATTAAGGAAAGGATTCTGCCTCCTTTATCAGTCTTCACGAGTTTCAGATTTTAACTGATGAAATGGATAGCGATGAAAAGAGAAAGAATAGCGATGACTTAATTGCAACAACAATTATATTTATCCGTATCAAAATGGACGATGAGGGATGGATCGAACCCTAACATATCAGATACGATACCAATGCTCAATTTCACTTTTCACTATTAAAATCCGGAGTGATTTATAAGCGAGATTTTTTGTTTTTCGGATTTTTAGTAGAATTATGTAAAAAAAAAATTGAATTTGGTTTTAAATTAGTTTTCTAAACTCAAACTTATAATTTCAATAAAATAAAACTTGCCGAATAAAATAAAACTTTATAAAAAAGCTCACTTATAAACAACTCGCTTTAATAATAAAGGCATTGAGAACATATCAGATTCCATTGAGAGACGCAGAAAATATCAGATTCCATTGTTCAATTTAACCTTTCTGTAGTTTAATAATATAAAAAGCGACAAGCGAACGACATCATGTGGCTTTTAGCTGTCATCAAACGGTTGGTCCATCTCTACGGAGTTAAAATTTCTCAGTCAATGGTGAGTGGTAAAATAGTAATTGATTTTTCTAGTGCTAGAGAGTTTCATGAGAATTTCCCATATTTGATTATAAAAAAAATTTAGAAGAAGTTGATTGGTGTTGCCTTAATATATCTTTGTCGAGTATTTCTAAAGAAGTTTAGCTGTACATTCTTAGCGGAGGCAACTGAGTGAACCAAAACTTTCATTAGCGTATTTCTATTTTCAAAGTTTCAAACTGGTATCTAATCTACATTCAAAATAGGAAGAAATTACAGGGCGACAACAATGTTCCAAAGAGCTATAGGATTAGTGTGCAAGAGCAAGATTCCAAAGAGATAGAGCGACATTCAAACCCTAGCCGCCACCACTGTCGCGGCAGCCATGCGCAGATCGATTTTGTTTCAATGATTGTAATGTCATTTTCATCTGCAGCCCAAGTTTTTCATTCTGTATGCTCGTCATCATATAATTGTTTGTTTTGTCAAAAACCTCCCATTTTGTTGGAGGCTTGGCTTTGACGAGGCTTTTTCGCATGGAATTGTAGTTGGAGCTAGCCATTGAACAAGCGGAGTGGGTTTGTCAACAGAAAAACTCATTTGCTAGTGCCTGCATAAACCTAGTGGTATTCTTTCACAAGTTCATGCTCAAAAGACTTAGCGGAGACTTCATGATTGTGCCAGTCAAAAAGAGTCAAGCTCACTATATTGTTCCACTAAACGTTGCCTTCTTCCATAGCAACTGTCGTCAAATTAGGGTTTCGATTCGAGTAAAATAGTGGCTGTGTAACTAGAAATAGCTATATGATGTTCGGTGCATCCCTTCATATAATGAAGCAGATTTGTTTTGCAGCGTACAGAAGGAGATGTGCGAAGTTTTGCAGTCTCTCTATAGTGTTGATCGATAAAAAAATGCTTGCAGTATTGACCTAGATTTTTTTGTGGCAAGTTTGGTGTTTATACTTCAATTGTAATATCTTTCAAAACTAAGGATTACTCTAAGCTTGAATCACCACAAATGAAAAGATTATTGATGATTTGAATAGGAATTCTCCTGGCAATACTAATAAGCCCAAAAATAATTGCCAGTTTCTCACTATGATAGGATAGAAATTGTTCTTCCTACTCATCCTCTACATCATAAAAAAAAAGTTTGTATTCGGGACATACCTTTCCTCCTTCATCAGCTTGGTTAATTCCTCCAGCTTCTCATAGATCACTTTTATTTTTTTGGTTAATTCCTCCAGCTTCTCATAGATCACTTTTATTTGTTGATACCTTACGTATTTGACAGTGAAACTATGCACCCTACCTTTGGCCTCATGCCAACTGACTCTTGCTTACTCTTTGCAATCCTTTCTCTTTCATCTTTATTCCTCAAATTTTCGAGACAATTCAACTTACCAGCTGCAACATATATCTTAGACAAAAGCACATATGCTGGAGCATCTCGTGGTTCCAAATTGAGAATATGTTTTGTTGTTTGTTTCCTTAACTAATCCATGAATTCTACAGGCCGACAACAAGGTCTTGCATACCAAAACATTTAGTTCAAACAACATTTTATTTATTAAATCTTCAACCTCGTCCAATTTTCCAGCACCACCGAGAAGGTCAACCACACACACACAATTCTCCATTGTTAATTTAACGCCATAATCTCGTTCAATGGAATCGAACAGCCTACTCCCTTCATCAAATAGTTCAATGGTACCACAAACAGACATAAAATAAACAAAAGCGATATTATTTGGATTCGGACCTACTTCTTGCATTTGGTCAAAGAGTTAGAAAGCCTCCTGCCATATCCATGTTTTATAAATACAAAAATCATTACGTTCCATGAGGAAACATCACATTCACAATTTTTGGGAAATACTATTTCTGCATCTCCCAAACTCCCACACTTTGCATCCATGTCAACAATGGAATTTCCAACACAGATATGTGAGTCAATCCCACTTTTGATAGCAAAATAATGGACCTTCTTTCCAATTTCCAGGACTGCTAGGTTGGCGCAAAAACTAATGACGTTGGAAGCACTAAATTAATATGGCTTTGGGATTCCCTGTAAAATTTGGCCAAATATTTTCAATGCCTCTTCCCAATACCCATTTTGGTTATATCTTATAAACATGCCAGTCCATGAAATCAAGTTGCATCTAGGAATGTTATTGAAAACCTTACATGAAGAATTGAGCCTTGAAAACTCTGTATACATATCAAGAAGAGATGTTGCAACCCAGACATTGGACACATATCCAGTTTTGGTTATGTAACTATGCATTAATTCACTTTGTCCTACATCTGCCAGGCTGGCACATCTCCTGATCACAGTATGTTAAATGAACTCATCTGGATCTATACCCACAAGTTTCATCTAACCAAATAGTTTTAGTTCCTCCTTGCCATGACCATTCAGTGTGCATCCCACTTTATTTCATTCCACAAAGCAACACCTCGAGAAAAGATTGTGTTAAAACACATGAAATGCATCAACTATACTGGTGCATTTTCCATACATGTCAATAAGGCCATTTTGCATGGATACTCATGCCAAATCCGATCCCGATAATATAATAATGAACCATATTTCAATGTTTTAGGGTAGTTAGGCTGGAATATGAAATAAGTATACTCTTTTGCACCCATTCCTATCCCAAACATTTCGTAAGAGAGTTTCAAAGCCTCCTTACCATGCTCATGTTGAGCATATATAGAAATCATTTCAGTCCATGATATGTTTCATATAGGCATTTCATCAAACATTTGGCAACAATGGTGCAACATTCCACACTTCTCATAGATGTCAACAGGTTGTATTCATATAAATATGTCAGACCGAAAGTCAAACTTTGTGATTTTCCATTGCCTCACCATCCTGAGTTTAAGAGCTACTAGACCAGCACATGCCCTAAGAAAACTTGAAAAAGTGAAATGGTTTGGTTTGAACCCTTCCAATTGCATTTGATGAAACAATTGTACAACATCATCTATATTCCCAATTGTACAACCTCATCTATATTCCCGCTCTGTAGACATTTAGCTATCACTAAATTTCAAGAATCTATATGCCTTTCAAACATTCTATTGACTCTATACTCACAAACTTGAGATACATGTAAAGAAGAGAATTACCCATAGCTACATATGAGAGTCTCCCAATTTTTAAAATATTCATGTGAATTTGTGAGCCAAGTATGTTGCCCAAGCTCTTAGAACTCTAACCAAAATTAATGAATTTTTCACAATTTCCAACTCAAGAACTAGATTGTAAACCTTCAATGCATTCTCGGGTTTTCCATTTTGAGTATATACTGGCGTCATAACAGTCCATGTGACAACATTCAGCTCATACCTTTGGTCAAATACTGTAACACCCTCAGTGAAGTGCGACAAGCGGGCGCCGGGCGTCCAGGTGCGCATACGTCAGGCGGGCGTGCACGACCGCATGCATGCGGAGCACCGGGCGGGCTTGAATGATAATGCGATGAAACCACGAGTTCAGAGTGACGATACGACAGAGCGACTTTGCGACACTTGGGAAATGTGTGGAGCATTGGGAGGACATATACCCACGATATGAAGGCGTTCGTATGGGGTGGGCCAACATCGTTCTGGGGCATTATGGAAGTGTGGAAACCGCCATTTAGGGGGTCAGCTCCGCGAGCGACCACCCTCCAACGATGAGTATATATGTGAAGGCGTTGGGCTGGTTTTGGAGACAATTCGAATACACATCATTCGCATATCTCTTGGAGCTACGCATAGCAAAGAGAAGTGCGCAATTTGGGCTAGGAAATGCACATAGTTCATGTGCATCACTTGGAGAGTGCATAGTTGGCTCTTGGTTATGGTTGGTTGGCAAGGTGTGCCGTGAGTGGGTGACGAAGGTGCAGAATTGTGCAGGACTTGAGGAGGAGTTCTAGGTGTCTCGGGTGAGCACCCTCCTACCGTGCAAGAGTGGCACAATTGTTGTAAAGGTTGTTTTGCCTATGTTGTAAAAGAAACTAAGTATTGGCTTGGAGTTTGCCAAGCATTACTTGTGATGATTGTATTATTGGAAAACTGATATAATATAATTGTTGGGTAGACTTGTTCGGGAGTTGCCCCTCCCCTTTATACCGTGCAATTGTTGTCTTCTTTTATAATTGGTGTGTATAATGAATAAGTATGGGCATTCATTGATATAAAGGTTAATTGATATTATACATGGTTGCGAAACACAAACTAATTACACGGTTGTGAATTAGGCGTAGTCCATGTGCACAAGTATTGTTAAAAGGAAAGTGTTCGGTGGTGCTGCACCTCGCGGGCACAGTTGAAAGCTCACCGTATGCTTGGGGGCATGACAGTTGGTATCAAAACTAGTGAAGCTCGTGACGAAGTGCAAGTGTTGTAACACTTGGAAGAAGTGACTATGGTTACAGGCTCTTGCAGGGGAAAGAGGTTGCTGAAAGACTTCTTGATAATTGTGACATCAAGGACTTGGTTTGCAGGTGAAGCCGGTGCATGGTCGAGACTAGATGGCAAAGAAGGAGAAGGCTAGTAGAAATGGCTAAATCCCAGGCTGGGTCTAGTCGTGATCCCAAGGATACTACCATTGGTTTGATGCAGAAAGTGTTGGAAGGAATGGAGTACTTGGGAGATCATTTTGAGAAGAAGATTGACCTGGTTGTGGAAGAGCAAAAGGCAACTTTGAGGATGAAAGAAGAACTTGATGAACCCCGAACTCAACACGAGTACACTGATCTTATGTGTACACAACTTGAAGAAAGAATCAAGGAGGTTAAAGAAGCAAGGGACTAGGGTCTTGCAGAGATCGTGGACTTGAAGAAATCTCTTGGTGAAGCCAAGGATGAGATAGAGGTGTTGAAGAAGGCCATGAGCCATGGCTCAGGTGGAGGAGTGCCTCATGTGAAAGTCAAGGAACCAGAATCATTTGATGGTAAAGGAGTGCAAAGGCTCTTGGCAACATTTTGTGGGACATGGAGCAATACATGGAAAGGTTGGGTCTATCTGATGATGAGGCTAAGGTCAAGGTAGCTGCTCAGTTTCTAACAAAGGATGCTAAGATGTGGTGGCGAAGTAGGATGGACTAGATTGCAAGTGGCGGTACTAGTGACATCACTTCGCGAGATGAAATGAAAGGAGATTTGCAGGCCCATTTTAGTCCTCAGGATGAAACATGGGAAGCATGAATGAAGATTAAATACATAAATCAGACAGGTAACCTTTAGACATATCAGTGGGAGTTTGCAAGTGCGGTCCTTGAACTACCTGACATGGCGAAGAGAGACAAGGTGTTTAACTTCATTATTGGATTGAAGCCTTGGGCTCGCAATGAGGTGTCGAGACAAAGGATTAGAATACTTGAAGAATCTTTTGCTGTTGTTGACATGTTGGTGGAGCATAATGATGAGACTTCTGATGATAGGAAGAAGAAGCTCGACAAGCCAAAAGATAAGAAGAAAGATGATTCTTCGAAATTGGATGATAGTTCGAAGACGAGGAAGGTCTTGAAGTGTTGGATATGTGCTGGTCCACATATGGTGAAGAATTGTCCTTCTAGACCGAAAGTGTCTACCATAGCAAAATCTAATGCGAAAGATGAAGGTGCTTCTGTGGGGATGATACCGATACTTGGAGCTGCTGCTGCTACATAGGGGATACCTCGAAACGATCCTGAGAGGAATAAGTTGGAGTATGTTCGGATGAAGGTTGGAGATGCTGATATACTCACTATGGTGGATAGTGGGGCTTCTCACAACTTCATGGGTGAAGATATTGCGAGAAGAATTGGGCTGAAATATGTTCCTATCAAGGCACATATGAAGACAGTGAATTCTCCTCCAGATGAAGTTCTTGGTGTAGCCGAACAGGTGGACACAACACTTAGTGAATGGACCGGGAAGGTGGACTTCACTATAGTGTGGATTGATGACTATGAGGCTATACTAGGGTTGTAATTTATGAAACAATATGATGCTATGATTGTTCCACATTTGAAGAAGATGTACATTTATGACGGAAGGGAAGATGTACCCATTGGTGTGCCTACCTTTGGTGTGACTAGGCCTGATTGTAAATTGGCAGTGATGCAAATGGGGGATGAGAAGAAATTGGGTGACATGAGTAAGCGGTTGTCCACGGTTGAGACAAAGCTTACCGAGCAGTCATTGGTCATCAAATCACTTTCAGATAGTATCTTGGACTTGACAAGAAGGATAGAGGTGATTGAGGATGAGGATGATGATGAGGAGTTATATGTGAGGCTGGATATTCGAAAGGAGGACCGGGTCACTTATCTACAGAGGATGGAGGTTGAGGATCCTGATAGATAGATCGAGATGATTAGTGAGGGTGAGCCTTCCCGCTCTAACCCCTCTACATCTTCTTAGATGGACAAGAAGATGGGGCTCATTGTTAGCTGCTCATGGCAGTGAGTCCTTAAAGCAGTTGAGCAGGTATGATGGTGCAGGGATGGCTTGGCATCAAGCATAATGACATGTTGCAGATTGAATGGAGGCTACTTCACAGACCTGATCATGGTTTATTCTTGATGAGTTCAGGATGTGGCAGATGTTTTGAGCAACAACTGATGATGACATGAGGATGTTCACTCTCGTGATTTGGGCGTGATGGTTGGATTAGCTACCCAAATAGTTCGGACATGGGGAGCACGCGGTGATCAGAGGTATGTTGGCATTGTGTTGGAGTATCATGGCCGTTGGACACATAGAACACATGATGGAGAAAGGTGTTCTCTTAGAGCACTTGAAACATGATGGAGAGAGGTGTTCTCTTAGAGCACTTGGCAGATTGATGAGATGTTGGCACATGGTTGAGGTGTGTTAACACTTGTTGATGTATCATGGGCAGTGTTCACATGATGGAGTTGGTGACATGATGGAGTTGACACATTGTTGCAGTGGACATGTAGCTTGAGTTGGAGGGACCAGCCTTCCATGATGAGAGCAGCATGGAGAGATTGTGGCAGGTAGTCGGTGATCATGGACATCTATGACATACTTTGTTATGGACTATCTTGGCAGCATTTGGTTGTTGAGATGAGACATGGCGGAGATCGAGTCCTACATATGTTGCAGGGATGTTTGCCATATGTGGAGGAGTCGACATGATGGATATTGATGCTTGGGGATGTTGTCGAGGAAGAAAACGAATTCAGGTGGAGGAGGATGTAACGCCCTCGGTGAAGTGCGATAGGCGGGCACCTGGAGCCCGGGCACGCACACGCTGGGCGGATGTGCACAACCGCACGTGGGCAGAGTGCCAAGCAGGCTTGAACGACAATGAGACGAAACCGCGAGTTTGGAGCAACGATACGACAGAGCGACTTTGCGACACTTGGGAAATGCGTGGAGCGTTGGGAGGACATATACCCATGATAAGAAGGCGTTCGTATGGGGTGGGCCGACATCGTTCCGGGGCGTTATGGAACTGTGCAAGCCACCATTTAGGGGGTCATCTAGGCAAGCGACCACCCTCCAATGATGAGTATATATGTGAAGGCGTTGGGATGGTTTTGGAGACAATTCGAACACACATCATTCGCATATCTCTTGGAGCTACGCATAGCAAAGAGAAGTGCGCAGTTGGGCTAGGAAATGCACATAGCTCATGGACATCACTTGGAGAGTGCGTAGTTGGCTCTTGGTTATGGTTGGTTGGCAAGGTGTGCCGTGAGTGGGTGACGAAGGTGCAGAATTGTTCAAGCTTGAGGAGGAGTTCTAGGTGTCTCGGGTGAGCACCCTCCTACCGTGCAAGAGTGGCACGATTGTTGTAAAGGTTGTTTTGCCCATGTTGTAAAAGAAACTAAGTATTGGCTTGGAGTTTTCCAAGCATTAACTGTGATGATTGTATTATTGGAAAACTGATATAATATAATTGTTGGGTAGACTTGTTTGGGAGTTTCCCCTACTGTTTATATCATGCAATTGTTGTCTTCTTTTATAATTGTTGTGGATAATGAATAAATATGGGTGTTCATTGATATAAACGTTAATTGATATTATACTTGGTTGAGAAACACAAAATAAGTACACAGTTGTGAATTAGGCGTAGTCCATGTGCACAAGTATTGTTAAAAAGAAAGTGTTTGGTGGTGTCGCACCTCACTGGCATGGTTGAAAGACCACCGTAGGCTTGGGGGCATGACAAATACCCTCTAAAATCCTTCCATGCAGTCTCTTTTGGCATATATCTCCACAAGGGTAGTACCCACAAACATATCTACCTCGAATCCAATTTTAATAATATGGCCTTAAACCTACAAACCTTGATCTAGAGCTTTGAAACTCGAGCGTTCTCTCAGCATACTAATGAGAGTGAACTTTGACCAATGAAGATGTTACATAAATGGGATCATCCATTCCATACGAATAATGGAAATCTTGTGGAGACATTAGCAGTTTATTTTCAACAATTTAATTTAAAACTTAACATAAGTTAGTAGTTTATTTTCACCAAGATGAACAAAACCCTTAGATTTTATGAATACACTTCGGCATGACATAATAGATTGATTTCATCAACATTATTTTCAAACAAACAACACCATAAGAAGCATTGATAGGTTTTCCTATCAACCCAACATTTTATTAGAATACTAAATCATCTTGGAATATTGATGTAGAATTAAAACCATAGTGAGAAGCAAAGAGATTTCATGTACCGTGAATCATATAAAGAAACTAATTTCTAATTGAAATATTTGAAAGCAAAAATATTAATATAAAATAAAGCTTGCAGTATGTGACATTGTCAGGAATTTTGCATGGATGCTTCAACAAGGTCATTCACGGGTTTTTCGGGAAATATAAGGAAGCATCAACTGAGGCAACATGCTTCTCTATTCTCAGTTTAAGGTTTTCCAAAGTTTTTTTCATCCCTTGGAATCATTCTTATAGGGATGAAATTTGTGAATTAGAATCCACATCACACATACATAAGCCAAAATCTAGATTTTCTTCCTAAAGGTGTACTTTTGAATAGAGGATAATGGTATGCATGTGATTTGACTAAAATGGAACCAGTACTCATGTCTATAATTTCTTGAAAGATTTACTTGGGGTTTCTCAACCTTGTGGTTGAAGCCATTGTTGGCATGGCATATGTAACCTCACATGTTAATTCTTTGTTGCAACTATTTGTAAGACACTTCGTAATGAATAGTTCTAACAACTAGGATATCGGATATCCACTTGGGTTGAGTTTAGTAGTGAATGAATTTATGCAAGCAATCTCTTGTAGGTTTTTAACCCTGTATAGAAATTACCTGCATACGAATTCTAAAAAATAGACAATAAAAAATGGTGAGAGCATAAAATATAAAATATATATACACCAAGATTTTCCCCTGGATCCCAAAACCGAAACTACCAGATTGATTTTTCATTATATTCCTTCAATGCTACAACACACACACACAACACACACACACACACACACATATATATATATATATATTTCAAAGCATCCATAAACCCCAATAGATTAACCTTAGATTAGATAATAACCATAGTTTCCTTGAACGGATCTACAAAATACCATGGACACAAAATGATCATGCCCAAAACTATGTACGAAATCCTTGCACAAAACCATAGGTAGGTATGCCTGCCTAATATAGGGTCCAAAAGTAATTTCCTGGGGCGCTACCCCAGATCCTATTTAAGGCCTCTACCACCCCCCTGCTTACCTCCCCTATGACCCCCAAACGGTGTCCAAAAGGTAGTCATGGAAAGAATATGACACAACACAACATTCTCCCACTTGTTGCTTTCTTTCCACATGGGGCCATAGGTGAGCTTAGTCATTGATCTAGCCCTGCAATGCACATTGTTTCTCTACATCAAGAATACTTGTCAATTCTCACACACTTTGTCAATGCAGCTACAATATTCTTCAAATTCTCCACCTTTACCAGCAACACCTTTTTGTCCTTAACCATATCCCTCACAAAGTGATACTGAACATCAATATGCTTTGTCTTTGAATGATAAGCATGGTTCTTTGCTAAAAAATTGTACTTTGGCTATCACAGTGTATTGTTATATCTCGATGTAATAACCCCATACTTAAGAACAATCTCCACAACCAAACTTCTTCCTTGATTGCATGAGTTCCTTCCATGTATTCTGCATTTGTAGTTGATTGTGCCACTATAGACGGTCTCTTCCTCATTCAACTGAAATCACCTCCAAAAAGGTTAAACACATACCCACATCTAGATTTTCCCTGATCCATATCTCGAGCCCAGTCTACATCAACAAGGCCACATATATCCAAAACATTATCCGATCCTAGTCTCCCTTGTTAGAACAAACCATAATCAGTAGTGCCATGCAAATACGAGAAAAAATTCTTCAGTTTTGTCCAATGCTCCTTTCGTGGTTTTGATATAAACCTAGTCAATACTCCCACTGCATGGGCGATGTCTAGTCTAGTATAGACCATTGCATACATTAGGCTACTGACTGCACTTGCATATGGAACAGAAGACATGTCCTCTTCCTCTTCTTGTGTCTTGTGACACTGTTCAATAGGTGACTTTACATCTACAGGAATATCAACCTTCACCAGTTTACTATCCTTCATATTAAACCTATATAGTATTGTCTTCACATACTTCCTCCATTTTAACCAAAGCTTCTACTTTACCTGATCTCATTAAATTTCCATATGCAAAATATAGTTTGCAGCACTAAGATCTTTCATGTTGAATTTGGAGAAGAATTGGGTCTTCAAACAATAGATAATTTTTTTGTTATTTCCAACTAGTAACATATCATCCACATACCACACTAGATAAATAACACGATCACAAATTAATTTAAAATAAACATAGTGATCTTCTTTACTTATGGTGAAATGAAGTCCCCATATAAATGTATCAAATTTCCGATACCACATACTTGGTTAGTGTTTTAACCCATCCAAATACTTTTTTAACCTGCATACCAGTTGTTTCTCACCCTTCACTGCAATGTCTTTAGGATGCTTCATGTAAATATGTTCTTCGAGATTCTTGTGAAGAAATGTTTTTTCACATCCATTTGTTCTACCACAAAATCAAAAGTTGTAACAACATATAAAATTAATCTAATAAAAGCTACCTTGGCAACAGGAGAAAACATATCATCGAAATAATTTCTCGACACCTGGGAATAACCTTTTGTTACCAATTGATCTTTGTATTTCTCCAACTTGCCCTGTGCATTCATTTTCTTCTTAAACACCATTTTCTTTCAATGGGTTTCCTTCCAGCAGACAACTCCACCAGATCCCAAGCCTCAATTTTGTGCAAAGATTCCATTTCATCAACCATGGCCTCTTTCGATAGTTTTACATCCTCTGAATCTACTCCTTTCCTCATAGTTTAGGGATCATCATTAGTAATAGATAAAGAAAAATTTTAACAAAATGTATATGAACTATACCTTTTTGGCTACCTTCTTTCTCAAACTGATCTTCTCACTGCTAGAGTTTGTGGCTCTTCATCTTCTGATTTCTCTTCTGCTATAGAGTCTAATTCTTCCTCCTTTAGCTCAAACTACATCTTTTCAAGTTCCTTTGGTATGATTTCCTGTTTGATAATGTCTTTCACCTCTCTAAACACCACATATCTATTGCACACAACCTTCCTTGTTTTTGGATTCAAAATCTTATAACCTTTTAAACCATCCTTATACCCAATAAAGATGCACTTTTCAAATTTACTATCCAACTTTTTTCTTTTCTCCTTTGGAACATGTACATATGCATCACACCTAGATACCCTTAGATGTGAAAGAGAATGTTTCTTTCCATTCCATACACCTTGCACAGTCATATCCTCCAATGCTAATGAAGTTGATATGTTGACCAAGTAAGATGTAATCTCCATTACCTCTTCCCAAATTCTTGTCCTAACCCCAAACGACTCAGCATGCTTCTTTCCTTTTCCATCAACATCTTGTTCATTATTCCCGCAACTCCATTTTCCTGTGGTGTGTATGGAGTAGTATTTTGCCTTGATATACCACACTTCTAACAAAACCCTTCAAATTCTTTTACAAAACTCTCCACCATTATCTGTCATAAAAATGTTTATCCTCTTGTCTAGTTGGTTTTCCACTAGAGCCTTAAATTCTTTGAACCTATCAAAGACTTCAGATTTCTTCCCGAGGAAATATATCCATGTATTTCTTGAGAAGTCATCTATAAATGATACATAGTACATAGACTTACCAAGTGATGGAACATACATAGGTCCAAACACATCACTATGCACAAGCGCTAATATATCTTTTTCCCTCTTAGCACCAGAGCGGAGGCTCACCCGATTCTGCTTCCCATATAGATGAATTTTGTTGAAATCAAAATCCATATAAAAATTAGAAATACCTTATATAATGGCACTACCATGAAGTATTCGAAAGCCTTTCACTCCAATATCTCCAATCCCTTCATGCCATAGCATGGTATTTTCTCCAAAGACCACTAGATTTTTTGCTCCACTTTCAGGAACCACAAAACTATTGCAGCCATCAACAACAGTCCTACCCTAAAGCTTGTATAGAGTTCCAATCCAAGCTCAACACATCAATACCAGTGCTTCCCGAACCATCTCCAGGCATCTTTCTCAAAAAAAAAATTTACACCTCCATCATCCATCTTGCTTACAAAAAACAGATTTATGGACAATGCAGGAATATGCAGAACACCTAGAAGTGTTCTAATCCTTCCACCTTGCAACTTCAACTTGAATTTTCCATGACGAGTGATGACAACCTTCTTGTCATCCCCTAAGAATACATCACGACCATCATATTTCTCGTACTCATAGAACCACTCTCTATAAGGAGTGAAGTCAAAGGATGCTCTTGAGTTAATCAACCATGCCCCATGATCTACATGTGTACTTGAAGTAGAAGCCAAGCACACATCCCCACCATCATTTGAGGTGGTTTTCACCTCTACAGAAGGAGCATCATCAAATCCCTTTCCTTTCTTAGGAGCTTTAGATTTATAGTCCTTTTTTAATTTCCCTTCCTTTTCACATTTTGAACACACCTTTACAAGTTTTCCTGGAGATATAGACCTCCCTGTAGATTTAGATCTCCCACTCGAGGGCTTATTTTTGTTTCTATTTTGGGACCGTCCTCATACAGACAAGGCATCACCATTCAGGCCCTCCATATTTTTTCATCTCATGTCCTTCGACAACAAGGGTGAGACTATTTCATCAAACTATAAGGGAGTTGCATCTATACCTATTGCAACAACTAGACTATCCCACAAATTTGGTAGAGAAAACAACAAACTGATGCACTTATCTTCATATAAAATTTAATATCAACATATAATAATTGCCTTACCATAGTATTAAAGGCATTCAGATTCTCTGTCAGTGATTCTCAATCTTTAATCCTCAAGTTATACGTCATTTTCCATAGAAAGAATTTATTCACCAGAGAAATAAATTGGTAGAAAGTCCTTAAGTTGTCCCACAAAGCATTCATCGAAGCTTCCATTAATACATTCAAGAATACTGAATATGAGACACACAATTGTATTGTGTTATTTGCCTTCTAATTCAAGTTCGTCTAGTCTTCAGCTGACATTATTGATGGTTTAGTACCTAGATCTACCGCTGTCCAATGATATTTATCCACTAGTAGATCCTCCACTTTGAATTTTCACAACTCAAAAATTAGACCATTAAATTTATTGATCTCAATCTTTTCAGTGCTCAACATCTTCTTTCACCACAAGAATCATTCTTGTAGATCTCCCACTGAACAGGGTCTACCATATGCCTGAGAAAAACCCCTTAGCAGGAGCGGTGTCCCCTTGAAGCCAAAAAAACATTGATACCAAATGTAGGTTTCTATCCCTGTATAGAAATTACCTCCATATGAATTCTTAAAAACAGAGAGTAAACAATGGTGAGAGCATAAAACATAAAACATATATACACAAAGATTTTCCCATTGATCCCAAAATCAAGTCTACCATATTGATTTTTCATTATATTCCTTTCAATGTTACAATACATATATATACATATTGAAGCATCCATAAACCCCAATCCATTAACCCTGGATTAGAACAAAAATGTAGTTCCTTTGACTGGGTCTACCAAATACCATGGACAGAAAACCACAAAACCATGTGTGAAATCCATGCATAAAACCATAGGTAGGCCCGCTCACCTAATATAGGGTAAACAAAATTCTTGGGGCACTACCCACGACCATGTCGAGAGGGGCTACTGTTCCCTTATTACCCCTCGGCAATGCCAGTTGCAAACTATAGGGGTCTATTCCACCCCCACTTTAACACCCACGTGTGTGGATTAGTTATGGAAATATTATAAAAAAAACTGACATCTCCCTTGTACTTTATGTCACACGATGCTCACTACCATGATCTCGCCCTGACTGCCCTGCAAACACCATCATAAGGCCTAATGTGACCTTTATGATGAAATCTAGGCGTAAATTTTGACATTTTAATCCATCTTTTGGAGGAGATAGAAACTGAAGGTCCTCTATATAATAGATATGAGCACAATGGTTCCACTGAAGGTGCGTCATAAGTTCGTCCTCAAGGTTTCACATGAGATGACAACTAGATCCCCAAGGAAAAAAGAAGTTGAATATGTTGAACTGATCAACGCTATTAT
>APFE030088891.1:0-27699 GCA_000404065.3 Pinus taeda
TCCCAATTCTGACATCTCTATCAAGCTAGAGACACCCATGATGCTGAAGCTCCCTTTGTCGCTGATAAGTGCTCCCTCTTTGACCTTTGCACTGTTGCAAAAACTCCCTGCGTCTCGCATTGTTGCACACCTCTCTGTGCTATCCTGCACTAGTGCAACACTCCCGTGCTTCTCGCATTGTTACCTCATGATGTCCTGGTAATCCTACACTGTAGCTCCCTTTGTCACTCCATCCGCATCCACCTCTACTGACATTCACCAATACTGCTACTCCTCTTCGGGGTTCCTGTAGCAAGGTCTAATCCAAGAGGATGGGTACCTCGAGGATCCTGCCCCTCATCGCCTATAGTTCGTTTGACTACAGCTCGATGTCTCCCCACTTCCGCTCAAGTGGTGTGTGCGCACTCATGGCATAGTCATCGTCTGTCTCCATTTCCTTCTCTCCCTTTGTTGGCATAGCCTTGGTCTCAGAAGCCTCTCCCTTGCTCTTCTTCCTCGGACACTGGGTTGCATAGTGGCCCAGTTCCCCAGAGTTGAAGCATTTGACCATGGAGAGGTCCTTCTTTCGTTTCTCCTTCTTTCACTCATATGCTAGGGCAATATCCTCCTCTTCCTCCTTGATTATGATCCCCTTGCCATTGCTTCTTGCCTTGCTCAGCCTTCTGATCTCTTCTTGGCGAAGAGCAACCTACATCTCTTCCCAATCTGGAAGGGTCTCCCTGCCCAACATGCTCTGGACAAACACCTCCTAGTCTTCTAAGACTGCGTTCAAGGCTATTCTCACCATCAATTCTTGATTCGGCGTGGCCCCTATGGAAGTCAGCTGATCTCGGTTCTCCTTCAATCGACCGAGGAAAGGGGTCGATCTGTTCTCCCTTCTACATTTGGTATGATCGCAACTAATTTTCTAGTAACATCCTTCTCTGCATAAAAGTATGCTGGTACAATTTCTTTAGGGCCTCCCACATCTCTTTTGTCGTGTCCTTTTTGGAAATATGTGGTACCACATGGTCCTTGACCCCGTCAAGAATGATGCTCTTGGCCCTCGCCATTACTTCCTCGTACATGTCGTTATCAGTTGGGTCAACTGGGATAACTATCGTCCTAAAGGCAAAGTACTTGACATGATTTCTGTCTAGAATGGATAGGATTCTGGCCTTCCAGACTACGAAGTTTGATGCTCCATCCAGTCTGTCCTGGTCTCTTACCTCATTCACTGCCATCTCGTTGCTCCTCTACTTTCCTCCTGGAAGTTCTTAGTGTGACTCCCTCTGAGCCTCGATTTCGCTCCTGGAAACCCTTTTTCCAATGTCGAGATTCCCCCACTCCAATCATTAGTATAGTTGCACCACTAATATGGATTTCTTTGCTAGAAATCCTTGGTAGCAACTCCCTCCTCCTTGGCCTTACCCTATTAGGTACTATTTTGACTACAATACCCCACCAGCTCCACTCTCCAACTTACCCGCAACCTCCTAAACCATAACAAACTAAAGATTAGAGTTCCTAGGCTCCGTGCAATCCTGACACTGACAAATTAGCTTCCTCAGCCAACTGCGTCAGCCCTCCTGGCCTCTGTGTGAGCCTGTCTTTACCTCCCTCAGCCTCTGCGCTGCCTCTTCTTGGATTGAACTCAATGACGCAGGCACTGCGTCACCCCTTCCTTGCTGCTTTTGTGCTAGGAACAACTCTGTCACTTGGGACAACTATTTTCTGCTGTTGCTACTCTGCTCGGATGATGTCCTCAGTTCTCCTGTGATCTGCAACCATCCTCTAATACCATGTTGGAATTTCTAAGTCTATCCATTAGAAACCCTTCATGTACTTTACTGATTTATTCCTACCTACTTGTTTAGTTAATTAATAAGTTATTTACCATGTAAATACTGGAAATTAATATAAGTACATGCTTAACACATCACAGATCATCAACTGAAGGAAACAGAAACAGGCACACAAGTGACACTATTGTTTTTGGACTAATGTCCTCAGAAAAACCTAATGGGGGAAAACTGGTGCAGCTATTTGAGGGTTTTAGTTATTAAGCATTTTCAAAATACAATCTGGGTGCCAAATCCAGCTCACCCAACAACGAAAAATCTTGGCAATAGTACTTCTCTCCTCGGAAGCAGATATTCCGGCTGAAACACCAGATAAACACTCCGACAGCTCCACAACACCAATCTGCCCCACAAAACCCCAACGTCAACCTTTAGGGACTGCATTAGCTCTCTCTGGCCCAAAGTTAGCCCAATGTCACTTTGGCTTGGCCTGCGTCAACCTTTGGAGGCACTGCATTAGTCCTCTGGCCCTTTGAGGCACTGAGCAGCTCTTGGTTGCCTCTTCGTGAGCCCTGACTAGCTCTGTGTGAACCCTTGGCTGGTTCTGCATCTCTCTCTTCGGCTACTACATTGATCCTCCCGGTGCTATCTCTGCCTCTCTGCTTTTGTATTCACTGCCCCTTAGCTGCAATTCTGCTCACTCTCTCAACTTTCTCATCAAACCCATCCCTAGAAAGTCGAAATCTTGATCTCTTGGTGTGACCCTCAAGCCTCCTCTTATACTTTTTTCGTTGACAAATCAACGACCGAGATTAAGTACCTAATCAACAACTAAGATTAGATATGGTTTGATCCATGACTTTTCGACCATTCTAACAAAATTTTATATTAGTTCACAAATCCTAATGACAAATCCTTATGGTCTCAATGGGTGTAACACCCCCTCCTCCTAGGTCCACCCAAGCAACCTACCAATTGGGGAAAACGTGTGACGAGAGAGGCTACTATAAGGGATTCAAATTACTTGGTGACCTTAAGGAAATGGAACCGATGTAACAAATCAAACAAACCCATCCACATCAAAAACAACATCCTCAGGAGACATGTTAGCCACTCAGACATCCTGTCCCTGAGTCCCACTGATGAGTTAAGCCTTTTAACCCTTGGTCTCTCTCATGTTATAGGAATGACAACATCCAACAACCCAAAGTCGCTCTCATAGGCCTATGTGTTGGGTGTGGAGCATGATTATTTAGGGGTCTTTGTCTCAGTTGGATGTATACCCCAGGAAGTTTGTACACCCCTCCACGAAGGGGGGTGCGGGGGGGACTTGTCCCCCCATGGGGGTTGATCCCCCTCGGCTGGGGGGTCTGGGGGCCAGCGGTCCCCCAGCGAGGGTTTTGGTGGGCAACGGCCCCGAAGCTAAAAACAGATGTAAAACTACCTTATAAAAGTATAGTAATTTCTAGTCAATCTGGGTCGTTCATTAGGCGAATGATCCGATGGTAGAACTTATGTTTAGTTTAGGGTTTTTTACCCTAGAAGGCAAACCCATCTCTTTGTATGAGGGCATTGTATTGAGGCTGTGTAATAGATGTGATTCTCTGAATGAGAAACAGAGAGGTGAGACTGTGAGATAAAACAGAGGATATTACAACGGATCTGTTGTAGGTTATGTCTCTTCATTTTGCTGGATAATAGAAAGGAAGGACTGACTGTTCAGGGTGGACGTAGCTCAAACTGGGTGAACCACGTATATCTATGTCTCTCTGGTTTTATGCATTTTCTGTGTTTATATTTCTACAATATTCTATGTATTCTGTTGCTCTGTAATTTATAATTTTCCAACACTATGTACCAGCCACTGTGGACATTTATCAGTAGACCTGTGCTAGTGACCTCGAGATTTGAACCACTTTTCTAGCCCAGAATCCTGGCCTCTGCCCAGAACTTGGTACAACCTTCAAAATCCATCAAAGACATGATAACAATGCTAATAAATCTAAAATCAACCTCAGGACTAGGCCTGGGCATCCCCAACCAGGACTGACATTCTGTCAAACATTCGGCATCAATGCAACCTACAAGTCTAAGATACAAGCCATAGCATAAATGACTGAAAGAACTTATGAGAAATAACTAGAAGGATCACCTCTTTCTCCATTGAACTATTATATCATCAATTAGGTCTTGCATCCATACTTTCAACAATTATAAGTAATTACATGAATTAACCATGACATGAACCAGTCATTTAACCATGCTTATAACCAACATAAAACCATATAAATATCATAGATATGACATCCTTTAAATCCACATATAAACCGGTGCAAAAGTAAGAGAACTTAGATTTTATTAATCATATGCAAATCCGACCAGGTTTGAGACTGCCACATACCACCCGACCATATACATGGTTGAACCAAATCTCTCTTTCAGCCAGTCACTCCCGTGCCATATTCCAAGCATGAATGTGGGATCTCGTAGAACAACCAATCCAAGAAAAACCAAGGGAATCCAAAGACTAAACCACCTCCACCCTCACCAGACCATGATCACACCAAAACGGTGCTCTGATCACATCCAAACCGAACTTGGAATCCATCCGGAGCCCATCATTATCCTTGAGGAATTTTTCATTGACTTGTCTCTCAGGCTTTACCGAAATCTAATCCCTGATCACTAGGCCCTAAACCGAGACCAGTCTCTCAGGCTTTACTGCAATCCAAACCCGGATCACTAGGCCCTAAACCGAGACTTCTTCATCAGGATTTACCGCGTATCTCGCCAAAATCAGTCAAGGGGTTCCTAGGCCTTTGGGAATGAACCTTGAGACCACCTCCGCCCAGGATTCTGAAATCCATCCAGCAAACCAAAGCTCAAAACTGAGATAAACATCCTAACATACCATGGAATCTAGAAAAAGGAAATTCTAGGCTGAAAACCACTGTCATAACTCGGCAAAACCATGCCACCGACAGCAAGAGGACCATACACCAACATGCAAATCTATGCATGTCCAAACCAGATAGGAAATCGCACATGCAATATGTTACCTGCAATTATTCCTACTGAAGCTACCTGATCCTGCTCTTCTTCCTTGATCCTTGCTTTCCTTCCTTTCCCTTTGCTTGTTTTTCCTTCCTTGATCCAAAGCTAGAGTGCTCTAAGAAAACTATAAGTGACCAAGAGTGAGAGAGAGAGAAAGAATAATGAGAGAGCTCCAAACTTGAATTAACAAAAGGTTACCAATTGATCCTTAGAAGCCTTTTCATTAATGAGGCCTCTATTTTTTTCATTTTCCATTATTTTCCTTCAATTTCCTCCTCACATGAAACCTGTGACCTTTCACCTTACTTTTCTCCTAATTTCCTTTATTTTCATAAATAAATGTGCCAAAAATGCCTTTTTTCCTTTTAATGCCTTTTTCAATTTTCCTTAGCCAAAACACACATCCAGTGATGCCCACTAGGATATCTTTTCCCAATATTTAGCTTGGAATAAGTGTCCCTTGTCCGTGGTATTATTTTGCCTTTATTAGCTTTTATTACATGAACTTTTCACCAGGGTTGTTACAATGGGAGCCATCTAAAATAAAATCATTTTCTCATGAAACCCATGAAGCAAGGCTTACAATAATAATTTTATTTTTCTTCATTGGATAATTTACGAGTCACAATTACATGTCATTATGAAGGCCTAACTTAGTTACACTTTTCAACAAGATCTAGCTTCCTTTGTTGATGGTGATTGATGAGGATGTTTTGACGCTTCCTCGGATAGTGTTATACAAGGATAATGAGGGGATCCTTGCTGAACTCATAGGGAGCTTGCCTTATAGATTTTGAAGATGATGATAATGCGTTCTTGCCTTCAAGATACATTGATTTTTTGGTACTGAATGAGAGTAGATCATAAATGCTTCTAGGATCTCCAAGATGATGTGATCTTAGTCCTAGAAATGCTTCGCTTGAATGTCTATACTTGGGCTATATTGCTTTGTAGATCTCTTCATCTTGATGAGGGTGTTTGTGGTATTTTTTTAAGGTCTATAGGATCCAACACTCTTGTTGGTGTAGACTTGAAGAACTATTCGCCTTGAGTAGAAATAAGGCTTTGGACTTGATTATTTGATGATCCCAAGACTTCTTTTGAAGTAGAATTCCTTTTTTGAGCTAGGGTTTGATTTTACAATGTATATCCTTCAACTTGATTTGATATCCTTCAATTTTTTGCTTTTTTGACTTTCTCAAGATTCTACCCTTGAGTGTCCTTTGATAAGATTCCCTGCCTTGACATTGACACCTTAGCTCTGAAACTGTGTTGAGAAATCTAGGGCATTAGCATTAGGTGATTTCTCTTCTATTAGTGACTGCTTGTGAATGCTTTTTACTTCTTTATATTAGGATCTTATTCTTTCTAGGTTATTAGTGTTATTCTTCATCAAACAATAACCAATCCCTGAATGATAATAGGTTATGAGCCAGGGCCAAAACCTAACATTCTTTGAGAGGAAAACCTGCACAAATTCTTCTTATAGAGATTCCAATTGACGAATATCAAGACCAAGACCCTTGACCTAGTAGCCACTCTAAGACCAAGACACATGTTCTCTAGCAAATCCTCTTCTTGACTCTTCCACCGAGATCTTCATCATTTCCTTGATACTAAGATCTTCATCACTTCCTTGAGAACACTATTTCCTTTATCGAGCCCACATCACTAAGATGATATCTCATCACAATAGTATCACCAACAAACTATTATGTCACCAATACCACTTCTCTGCATTTGATGTGATACCTAGAGAGGCTCTTCATTGTAAGGTAGCATCTTGATGTCCCTTCATCTTCCTTCATAAATTTACTCGAACTTCTTAACTATGATCACATCCGAATATATCTTGCTACCACTGTGAACCGAGCTTCAGACTAATCTGAGCTGTGCTAATGTAGGCAATATTTCACTGGCCCTTCAATACTCCTTGACATCACTGTGATATGAACGTAAGAGGGATCCAAATTCCCTACCCAATCTCCATTCCTGTGCCTTAGACCAAGCTCGTTTTCTCACATCTGAACTCTGTAATCACTCTCTGAAATCTCAGAGATATCCGAAGTATTTTACAGTGCTAATGCGAAGAGCCTAGTCTCATATATAATAATTATTCCTATATAATTAAGTTGACATGAGGATCTGAATGGGTGTCTCCATAATGAGAAACCAACATGAGTTTTGTCACCTTATCTTGAAGTAGACATGAAGAGAGGATTATGTGCTTGTCATTGGAGGGATACATGGACTTATAATATACAATTTACACATGCTCAAGAACAGCTCTTCATACATGACATCAACTCTTTGATAAATCCTAAGGCTCTCAATGGGAGTCATCTAAAATAAACCTCTTACTCATGAAACCCATGAAGCAAGGCATTATAAAAATAATTTTTTTCTCTTCCTTTCATCATTTACAAATATCATAATTACATGTCATTATGAAGACTGAACCTAATTACATTTTACAACAATAAGCAACTGTTTGGGGAGGGATGAAACCCCCTTCTACTATAACATTGTCAATGGAACAATAAAGAAGTCAGATGGTGTCACGAGTTCATTTGGAGGAAATGTTGGCAAAGGGGAGAACCCAGTATTGGGAGCTTAATCGCAAGCTCGATTGAAACTAAAATGTCTTTTGAAAGCTACATTGAACCCAAAATTTGTCATACCAAATAATAGGCTGGAGCAATCAAGGAATTTTATGAAGGATCGCGTATTGATCTGCAAGTTCATGGGCATTTGGTCCAAATAATAGGAGATTGTGAAATGGATACAACTAAAATGGCAGTCAAAGGGTTCACTGGAATTACAATTGAGGGCTAAAGGATTTTTACTATTATTTTCCTAGATCTGGAAGATAGAAAGAGGGTTTTAAAAAATGGCCCATATTTCATGAATAATGAGGGCCTTTTCATGCGATTCTAGGAGGAATTTTATAATACAAAGAAAGAGAAATTTCTAGCAACCCTAATCTGGGTTAAATTATTCACTTTGCTAGATGATTAATGAGACATTCTAGAAAGAATTGGTAATTTGATCGAGGATTTTGTGAAAATCTCGGAGATTACGAAACAGAGAAGGCATGCTTCTTAAGCTAGGATTTGCATGTATAAGAATATCTTGAAACCCTTGTCAGCATCGATAGATCTAGAGTACCATGACAAAATCTGGACCAAGGTTAGATTACAAACATGTCCCTTTTAAATGTCGTTTTTTCCATGAGTGTTGAGATTGTCTACTAAAAATTATTAAACTTTAGGAAAAAGTTGAGGAAACCTCAAACTACTTTTAGGAGATCTCATACAAGAGGGGCAAGTCCAGTCGACCCAATCAAGAAAAACCTCCTTCGGAAAAAGGTGACATGAAGCCAAAGAGCAATCTCAATGCCAATCCATTCTTAGTTTTGAATCAAGAGGGAGACTTTGGGGATGTTGAGGAAGGAGGGCAAGATAAACCGAAAGGCCAATCGCTGGAGGTGGAGGAGTAGGAAGGTGGGAAGGGTGACAACTCTTTAAAGCACATGCTTGTGGTAGAGCCAAATGATAACTCAAATATAAAGGAGTTACTAACTAACACGAGTTCAATATTGGAGGCAAAAGATCGACAAGATAACCTAAATGCGGATGAGAAAAATATGCTTGAGTTCCCGCAGACTTAGGTGAGAGCGGAGGACAAAGAAATCTTGGTTGAACAATTGTAGAACTTCTTACATCTATATGGTCCCTGAAGGAAGAAAAATGCCCAATTGTAGAACTTCTTTTCACATGTAGGGAGTCATATCAACTGTAAAATATCATTCTCGTGGTTTCAAGGGTCCATATTTGTGTTTATGATTTGTCCTGACTATGTAAACACCTATCACGCTCATTAACAAAGTTTTGAGCACTATCGCACAAGTGTCGTCATGATTGTCGTAAGGTGTATCTTAGGTGTCACACTTGTCGTAACTGGTCATAAAGCGGTCACACACAGGTAGATGTATTGTTCATGTGACATGGGTGATCAATGTTATTGAGTCATCAAGTATTCTAAGTTTTATATCACAATCTAAGACCTATCACTTCACATATTAGTTTCACTGGTCTAACACTTAACCATTTCCAAAGAGGCTTCCTGACCCTTCAACTTGACTTCACCCGGCTTGCCTAGACTGTGCATTGCGCAGTTCTAGTCCTCTAGTAGTGACCTTGACCCTTGAATCTGCGCAATGTGTAGTTCCTACCCCCAAGATTGATGCATTATGCAATTCCTGAGCCCAAGACCCAACCTTCACCCCAGAATTGCGCAATCCTCTCAGACAACCTGGACTTAACTGTGCATTGGGAAAGAACAAGCCTTAAGATCTATCCTTGAGCTCCTATACTATGAAATCTAGGAGTGGAACAACCTTCCTTCCCTCTCAAAACTGTGCAAAAATCTCCCGCAGTGGGCATCCCCTCAGCCTGACCCACTGACTGCCAAAACTGCATAGACATTGTCCCTCAGCCCAGCCTAAAATTCACATTGCATAGTCTCAGGCCTCAAGCCTCAACCTTGGTTGTTGGAACTGTGCAATGTGTAATCACTGAGCCCCATTTCCACCCTGCTACCTGGTTCTGGCTCAGCCCATAAATCAGAAATGCATCATCTTAGGCTAGGAGGTTTTTTTCGAGCTGATGTCATCTCATCATGAGTGAATTGCATATACATGTATCTTATCATACGATGGTGGGATGATGAAGAAGGGGATGAAGGAGGAGTACATGCAAAATACATTCCTGTAGCTAAGAATGCAAGTTGATCTACCAACGCAAAGCAAATGGAAACTAACTCGCGACCACAAGTCAAGACTTGAGATCATTTAGGATTCCTATAACCAAGCCATGAGGAGGTGGAAGACAAGAGAATTCTCAAGAAGACATCATTCACAACAACAACAATGGATTGAAATTTCCACATCATTCAAGCAGTTCATATCAACAACGGCATGTCATGAGTTGTCATATGCCACATCATCATTGTAGACCATGTATATTGTATTCATTGTAAAGTGGAAGTCCAAAGGACACATATGTAATATCGAGAATCATGTAAGATGAAAAGTCATAGGAAGTCAAACAATCATGAGGGTAGTTAAAGAGTCACAAGGAGGGGAAGCATCACCCCTTGGTTATATATACTCCCTCATTGTATGAGCAAGGGAGTTTTCATTTTGGGCCCTCCCGTAAGGCATTAGATAGATCAACTAGTTCTTTGAGGAGCAAGGAGTGTCTCCAATGTCCCACTATTGGGGCTAGTGATGTACATTGTAAACATGTGTCTTGGTACTTTTACTTAATAACAGAAGCCTTCAAGGCCAACACATTCTTCATACATTGACTATGAATGTTTGTAAGACTATTCTGCGGATGTTTTTATTTCATGTTTTCTTTCACATGTGCTAATATAGTTCAACTATTTCGATTATTTTAGTACTTAACTTATTGATAATGTGTTGTAATGGTTGTTATTATTATCCCATCCTTGAGGACTATTCTGTAGGATATTAGACAAATCCTTCTTCATTTATTGGTTGTAATGATTGTCGCATCCTCCGTGGACTATTCCGCTAGATGTCAGATGGATCCTTCCAGTTCATGTGTGTCTCTTCTTGCGTGGTATTATTACCTCTCACTTATAGGCTCACTTTTCTCCCCTCTCTGTAGTAGAAGAACATGACACATTTACAACTGAACACTCACCATGCACACCTTCTCGCTTTTCAAAGACTCCATTGCATCCCTCTCTTGTGCTGACAGTTAGAGCCAAGGCATATCTTTGAGATATATGGCAATTGGGCCGATATTCTAGATGGGGCTCCTACACCAAACAATGTGAGGTCTAATTGGGACTTCACATCCGGGTGACCCCTTATTTGATGAATTTCTAGCACCATCAACACAGAGGAATAAGAAGATTTTTTTTTATTTTTTTTAGGAGATCTATACAACTTAAGGGATATGTGAAAACATCCTTAGATGCTTAAATAATGGATGTGCCTGAAATGACCAAAATGAAAGGCACTTAATGCTTGTGACTAAGAGATACATTATAAAAAATAGAGTTTCAATAACTTGAAAGGTTCTACCAAAAGGTAATGAGAGCCAAAACAATAGTTCTAGGCCTACACAATGTTTAAACAAATCCTAATCTAAGTGTGTTTAAGCTCAAACAAACATAGAGAAAACAATCCCTTTAGCTAATGTTAAACAAACTTTGGTAAATATCCATTTTTGTTTGAAATCCTTCAATGCTTCATCCATGTAACTCATGAAAGAAATTAAAGGGTAAGAATACAAACATACCCAAGCAACAAGATTACGCTCCCTTGATAACCTGTAATTGTCAATGGCTTTCCTACCTATGATTAATTCTAACAAAACAACCCCAAGATTACAGAGATTTCATTTTATTGTCAATAGACTAGTCATAACATACTATGGTGCACAATATTCATAGGTTCCCATTACACAGGTGGAAACACGAGTCTTATCTCCAAGCGGCCCAAGTTGGCTAATCGAAAATAAGATAACTTAGAATGAAACCCTTCATGCGTTAATAAATGATAAACATCTTCTTCCCCATGTCCCTCATATTTTTCACTACAGTTCTCTCCGTTAAAGCTACTCTGTGTTGCATTACTTTCTCTTTCATGCCTTTCTCTCAAGTCCAATCGACACCTGTAGGATAGGGTGTTCCCCCAACTCGATGCACTTTAGTTAGCCTTTCAATCCCCCTGTTTGCATTTTTGCGCTAGGAAAACATAATCATTTCCTCACTGGTCTAGTAAATACAACTGCTTCTGCTTGTTTGAAATTGGGGAACAATTACAACCAGGCCTGCCAATGAAACCAAAGGTATGACGAATCTTTTTTTCAAATAATTCAATGTATTTTGGCCTTCAAATGATCTATTATAGGCAAAACTTGTTTCAATACTATGTGGAGAATGCTTGAACAATGCTTTTGTTCATTCACCAAGCTTAAATATACCATAATTCCAACCTGCATCTATTCAATTATGGGCACTTGCATCCCTTCAATTCTAGGTCAGACGTGTTAAGCCATATCGCACAGAAATCATGGATTCTTGCACTACCTTGCAAGTAAATTCGTCTATGGCAAGCAAGAAAACAACAAGTAACCTTATTTATAGAAAACAAATAAAAATAATTATGGCAATTTGAGAAGCAGGGAATGAGGTTCATTAGGGAGGATGAATGAAAAAATATTTAGCACCTGTAGATCGAGCCGAACCAGATTAAATGTGGAGACATAATGATTGTTGGCCAAAGATAGTACACTAGAACAAAATAAGACTCCTCGGGCTTAGAATGAATTTGTAAGATTAGGAATTTAATAAAACATAATGCATTTGTAAGATCTAGATTTTAATAAAACATAAAGAGGGTGAGCAATGCCAAGGACTTGATTTTGCAAGGCTTTGTCTACCATACATAACCCTGTGTTGGAAACAAACACACCTGCCTACTCTATTGTCACTAGATATGGTAGCCCTTTAGAAATTCACCATTTCTTCTTCTACAATGCACTTGAAGCAATATGCATTCATGGAAGACAAAGAGGCAAGGCACAACAATTCCCCACCTTGGGCACCGAAGAGGTAATTGTCACAAGCGGTGACAGGTTTGTGCAAGGCATGACAGTTGTAACTTCAAAATAAAAGAAGGGGCACAAACCAATCCAACTTTGAATTTTGCCTTGAGTTACATGTACACACAAAAGATGATACTAGTGCACATAGAGGATGAAACTAGTACACAAAGGACAAAGGGGAAAGGGGACAACACCTCGGTGAGAGGTCCTTGCAAGGCATGAGAGCTGTAACTTCAAAATAGTAGAAGGTGCGCGAACCAATCCAACTTTGAATTTTTCCTTTAGATATCTATACACACAGAAGATGATACCGATACACACAAACGATGAAACCAGTACAAAAAGGACAAAGGAAACGACACATGTATAGACGACACATGTACAAGACAACTGGAAGAAATTTAGTGGAGAACGACGAATCTATACAATGTTAGTAAGAGAAACATCACAATAAAAATGACTTTGGCGTAAATATAATTTAAATTTCATCTTTTAAACTTCTTAATAAAAATAAGGTTTATTAAATAAATTACTATATTTTAAAGTGAAAAAAAAGTAAATATTAAAAAGAAAGAAACATGTTTTTTTATAATTTATATAGATGGTTAGAATGGGTAGCACATGTTAGCACTGATCAAAGGAGCTTTTGGTGGGTCAATCATTAATCATAAATACACATATAATAGATGGATGTCATACATGAGGTCATGACATTCGTTTCCCCCTTTAAATTAATTCAAATTCCATTAAAAAAATATTAGGGACTATTGGCTTAACATTAAATTAAAGATTTCACATGCTTGTTATTGAAAGAGATTCCAAGACTATTATCAATATCTTTCGCAAAATTAAATGTGGATCAATTCCTTCCAAAGTCTCTAAGGATTAGAGGTTGGAAGCTCAAATAGGTAATACTACAGAACTCTTGGTAAAAAACACAACTCTCCTCCTCTCTCCTATCTGCAAAGATGGCAACAAAATAATAACAAGTTACCCAATTTTGATCTCAACATAAAAATTCATCCCCTTAACTTGGATTGGAGTGAGGACATTCCATAATCCATTCAAACTCACTGTCAAGATTTGGCTACGTAGGACCTTATCCCCCAAGAAGGGTGCCTAGGAGCAAGCGTTCCCCCCACCCTACCTTGATATGATGCCATCTCACACGAAAGGGGGCTATGACTCCCACTATACTTGGTGGATTGCATGTGCTTCTACTAATTCATCAATCATGGCACGAAGTCTGGGCGAGGTTAAACATCAATTTGAATATTACAGGCCACATACGGAGGTACAAGAGGACTCAACCAAAGAATTTTATCAAATTGGTAGAGTTGGAGGGAAAAAATGACAGTATAGACTACACGCAAAGCATTCTTGTGAGGAGATAAATAAACATCTCCTTCTCCTCAAATGAGGGTAGTGATTAGCCAACGCAAATGCTTAGAGATTCTGTGCGATAGTTGTTATGACTCATTAGTTTTTTGCTTGTAGCACTAGTAGTGTTTTTTGTCTTCCATGTCAATGTATGTTAAGGTTTGGCACAACCAAATTGTTTTTATAAGTTTATATTTACAAGATTCTCGAGTTCTTAGCAACCTCAAGACTTTGAACTTATGTTACTAGTCTAGTTTCACTTCGAGTAGACCACTAGCATTTTTTTGTTTGTTTATGTAATCCTCATTTGACGCACTACAAAGTGCTTAACTTAAAAAAACAAAAAAATAAATAAATTAAGGGTTTCCTAGATAGGATGTTAGGGATGTAAGTGCCCTTAGAGCAAGGGGAAGTCATGCCATATTCCCGATTTCGATGGCTTCTGTCTTGTGTGCAAATTGAAGAAAGAAGTGACAATTCTATGGTTGATGGATAACATGTAACACATAATGGTGAAGAGTGTGAGAGAAATTACCACTGAAAATCTCACATGGGAAAAAAATGGTTGTGAAAAGATGATAGGGATCAAACATTTATGCTATTTGTGTCATCCACCAGCCAATATGATAAATCAAATCATATAGTGGAAGTGGGGTTTGAACAAATTCTTTGGACATTTTTTTCTCTAGCAATTCTCAACCCACACTTAGAAATTGTTCACTTGGGTGATTTGCACAATAAAAATTGGTTCATGCTTTCTTGAATTTATAGTGATTGGAGTTCTCTTGCCAACTTTGTTATTCTCAACGTTGAGGGCATATTTGGCTGAATGGGTCTCTCATATCATTAAAATCAATCTTATATGTCGACATTTACCATCTTCAAAGGTTGTTCAACTAGGGAGTGACCCACCAATAATGATGAGATTTCAAGGATTTCACAGTTTCATGGGTTTTCACCCCTGCGAGGGCTCCTCTTTGGATTTTTCTTGCAAGGCCTTCCATTATGCATAGAGATAGGTAGGGTAGAAGGGGTCATTGTGGGAGAAGCAGACCCACCTATTCCTAAGCACAATAAGGAGTTGTAGAGGTGGCTGACATTTTCTAGGAGTAAGCTCCTCCCCATATTCAAGAGGAAATTGAAATGGAAAAAGAGTAGTGAGAATCAAATGTCATTTCATTCATGATGCAACTATAGATGAGAAAATGGGGCATCGGATACTTGAAATTAGCAACACCAAAGTTGCAAATACTAGATACCTCAAAATAGTAACTTTGTATTGATATACTAATATTGTGATAAGAAAAGTGTTGATTGATCCATAAACTGCCATGGATATTCCCCTAGACAGTTCGTCACAACATATCTGATAAAAAATATATTTAAAATATGGAATTCTACATTATGATTGTTTTATTTATTTTTAGATTTCTAGATTTGTAGATTACTGTTAATAGTGTATGCATGCAAATTAAAATTATATAGAAAATAGAAAAGAATGAAATAAAATCTCACAAACACATTTGGCATAAGATATGACCTAAGAAACCCTTTTTTGAGAAAAACCCAACTAGAAAGTGAGGTTGCTCTACGCTCTTTCTCCGAACAAAAAATGGTTGAGTATAAAGAATTATGGCCTATGGCCCGTGGGTTACTACAATGCATATATCCTCTGTGTATGCTCTATTTCCTATCCCTCTCTTTCTCAACTATGGAACATATGCACTCGAAAGAATGGAACCCCTTTTCCTCCTCGTGGCCCGGTTATAACACAACCCGATAGCCTAGTAGTGGTTAGGATTGACTACCACAAACCTTAACCAAAGTTACAATATAAAATCTTCTAGAGTCTTATTATCATAAGCACATGGCTAACCCATTTTTCATGAATAATGGGGGCTGAGGTGGCATCCTCTCGAATTATGGTGGTGAAAACAGGAAGGCCAAATTTTGAGTGCATAACTTTCACGTACAGACTCTGATTGATGTTATTCTTGTGTCGTTGGAAAGGTCTCTATGTGTAGAATAGGAAACATAGCGATACGCTAAAGCGACAAAGTTTTACCCCAAAAAAATTGCTTTGATGCCTTAAAATGGTCCCGAAAGGTTTTAGACCCTGTTTTGCGAAACTAGGTCCCGCTAGTAAAACTGGTCTTCTGAGATGATTCCTCCACTTTTTCCACCCTAAAAGCATCAAGCTGGATGACAAACAATATAATGATCCAGTTCAAATCACTAATGGATGGAAATAAGGCTTATCAAGAAATTACGCCGTAATTGGATGAGAGGCAACCTTAGTCAAGAAATCACATGGTATGGAGTTTAAAGACTCATGCCAATCTCCAAGTTACACATTGAATGCCCCGCCTTTCATTCCCTCTGAGTGATTTTTAATATGCTCAATTTTTTTATTTTTATTTTTTGAAGCTCAAGAATTGTAGTCAAGGCAGTTTCCTTGGTATTAGTGATAGTTGTTTGACAAGCTTATGTTTGTATGTCTCTTTGATAAACCATTTATCTCGGTCTAGATGAAAATCAAACTTATTTTTTTGCCATTAGTATGGTTTCCTTAGTAGCATACCAACTTTCAACTATCCCTCTTTTAATATAATAATATTTACTACTATCTTACAAAAAAATAAAAATAACAAACCAGGAAATTAAAGATCATCATTACTTTTTAAGACATTTACATGGGTGATTGGAACAACTTAATTCAAAATAAAAAACCATTGGAATCTATGAAATCCATTATCAATAATGCATTATCTTGCCCACAATTGGCCAATAAAGATGATAATCATGCAAAATGAGGTGCCTAATCTCATATTTAGTAAAAATTCAATTAGCTGATGCCTACCATAAGACCTAAAATCAAATCCATACACTGTTCCATAGGTTAAAATTTCATAATGAAATAGATAAATAAATCTTTAATTAAACCAATAACATTGTTTAAAACTTGTATCTGTTAAACACACAGATGACAGCAACATAATCTAAAAGATAAAACATGAGAATACAATTTTATTAACAAATGATATACATTTATAGTACATGGTTTGATAGTTGGGTTTCACATCCCAAGGTCTCTTGGACTCCTTTTGTCTATTTGGCTTCCACACTAACCCATTGAGGATTAGGTGTCCAAGATTCCCCCCCTTAATTCGAAGGGTTATGTATGAGTCCAAGAAGACAACTGTAATACCAAATGTGCAAAAACGCATGGCAACACTAGGCTGAATGTGCTCTCTGAAATGTTGGTATAAAGGGCGGTGGTTTAAGGATGACCACCAACACTGGAACGCTTAGTGCAGTTCCCGGAACTCTTCCAAAACTGGCAAGAAGCTGAAGTCTTCTGCGAGAGGAAGTGCTCCTATTGTTTTGAAGAGGGAAACCTTCAACCATGAAAGGGAGATCTCACCCGGCATAAAAGGGAGAACTTCAACTTAAAAAGGGAAGTCTCAACCTGTGATGGTTTAAGGATGACCAACAACTCTGGAATGCTTAATGCAATTCTTGGAACTATTCCGAAACTGACAAGAAGCTAGAGTCTTCTGCTAGAGGAAGTGTCGCCAATTTTGTTCTTGGAATTCTTCCGAAACTGGCAAAAAGCTGAAGTCTTTTGCTAGAGGAAGTGTCCCAGATTATTTGAAGGGGCATTACCAAATGAAGGCATGCTTAGGGGCATCTTTGTCTCTGGCTACATGCTTCAGTAATAAAAAAGTGCCGCGAGTTTTGTTACTTGGATGGAAATTATATTTTTGAAAACATTGCAAATTGATATAAATAGAAAATTAATTTATCATTAAGAGGTAAAGATATACATAAATTTTAGTGGGTTGTAATTATTAGTAATTTACATTTTTACTTATATTTATTAAAGTACTCAAGAACACATAAATAATGGTGGGCAATAACTTTTAGTAAATATACTTATTTACATCTTGTTTCTATCCAGTTTTGATGCAACACTTGTTTGGGTTATGGTGGACAATAATTGATAATAAATATGTTATTTACATGAGTATGAGCTATTTTTAAGGATTTCAGATTTGGGTCGTTTTCCTATGAAACTTAACAATAAAAAATATAAGTATAAATATCTAAAAATCATGACTTAAATATGGTAAATGCATCCAAAAAGCATGACTAAAAAATCTAATGCAATTATCCACATGACATTGTATTGTACAAAGGTTGCAATAAGACCTTCAAGTTATGTTTTGGTCAAATGTTTAAAAACAAACTTTTCAATAATATTAGAAAATATATTTGTTTTTCAAGTTCAACATCATAACTTGCATGGGTCAATGCTAAACTAATAATGGTCACAAATTGAATGCTAAAATCTTACCTTGAGAAAGACTAATAATATATACTTGTATTAAGATAAACTGCATAATATTATGATTTAAGTCACCAATGTTCAAAACAAAGAAAATGGATGATAATGATAATTGTGCCATGGCCATTCCCTAAATCACATGTCTAACTGTTACGGTATAAAGATGAGATAGGCCTATATCAATTAGCAATTTTTTTTATAAATTGAAATAATTAAAAAAAAATAAACATAATATAAATTTATAAATCAAAGCAATTTAAAAATTAATTAAATATAACAACAAATTAATCAATAATTTGACCTTTGCCTTCACATGGAAGAGCTTTATCTACTTTATCAAATTTTGGATGATAGAATGTGGATAATGGAATCCGCTCTCCTAGGAGACGAAGCCCCATAAGCTCCTAGTCCACCTGTTCCCCATTCGAGTTGCTTAATTTCATGACTTTTCCTTAATTGGGATATTGTCCATGACAATTTAAGCTTGTTTGTTTACTTGGTTTCGAGTATATATGTATTTTTCTTTCATATTTATATGATTATTACAACTATCACCAGAAGTTTTGTAATTCAGGTAATTAAGAACTTGGCTTTCAACTAACTCAATAGGATTATTTTAAGTTAGGGTTATTAATATATAAAATAAAGAGGTATGGTTATTTTATAAATAAAAATATTTTTTACGATATTTATTTTTGGTTAATTTTAATTAAAATTTGACAAATATTTTTAAAAATTTGAGTTTAAATTGTTTAATTGTATAATTAAAGTGTTTTTGGTTTTTTCAGGGTGCTGAATGTATTTATGCATTCAAAATGTATTTTAAATAACAAAAAATCTTGAAAATGGATTTGTGGAATTTTGATGAATTCCAGTGAAAAGACTATTTCGTTTATAAATTAAACAACAAAAAAAAAAAATATTATAAATATAATAATAAATTAATTTTCAATTTTAAATAATCATAAATATTGTATACTCAAAAAGTCTTTAAATTTAAAAAATTAGAATTATTTATGAATATTTATCAGGATCACTATTAAAAATATTTATTAGGACCAATTCATCATATTCGTGATCACATAGCTTATGTTGTTTCAGTGTCTCTACACATATGCTAATTTTGTTTCTCTACACACTATCATTTGTCACCTTATTTCTGAATGTTTTTGTCAATATTGCTAATATCATATTGGGCTATAGATGCTTCCTGCCCACGGCCTGCTGATGGCTGTTCCAATATATGTACTATCAAGTTTTTATATTAACTCAATATAAAATATTATGCTTACTATGAAGATCAACCACATAATTTGAGCTTAGGTGAATGTAATTAATTTTTTTTTACACGTGCTATATCCAAGTAAAACACATAATTTTCTAAACGAGTAGTTAACCAAATTAGATGATTATTAAAGGAAAATTGAAAGGAGGGAGAGGGAAAAACAATAGATCACCTATCTCGGTAGCCCATGGAGATGACGTTGACTGTTATATTTATGACTTAGTGATTAAAAGATGCCTCCCTTTGCCAAACCTCTCCGGCATCAACCTCAAGCATAACCAATGAGACAAACACAAAAACATTACGTAGATAAAAGTTAGAATTTTCATAATTGCCTACGCAATAAAGTTGTACAAGACAAAGCAGAACAAAGGTGCAAAAGGGCGAGTGCAACAAAAAAGACTGATGAAATAACATGAAATTTATGTTACGGAATATAGTAAAAGCAGTAGAGGGAATGTTCAAGGTCAAGGAAAGATTCACTCATGAATAGAATCAAACTCTTACCCTATTAAAATCTTAAAGATAATGTTAAATTCTGTAATCACTCTAAGTATCTTAAAAATTAATCTCCAATTTTTCTCGCATCCGCTTGTCTAATTTATTCACTATTATCTTCAACCTAGATTTATAATTGTTTAACATGAAAAATTCTGAAAAAAAAGAGAGCTCAATATGGAAAATTGCCCCGATTTTGCATCTGCAAATCAAATTAATGATTTAAAATTAGGCCTAGCAAAATAGTTTGGATCAACTGTTTTTATTGTATATACCGATAAAATATGTTGAGAATTTTTGTGAGAAATTTTTGTCCAATTGAATGTTAATAAATTATTATTTTTTCAATTATAATAAAGTGGTCTAAACAGTTTAAAATTTTTGTCCAATTAATGTGAACAAATTATTAATATTTTAATTATAATAAAATGTTCCAAACTGTTTTTATGGTATATGTCGTAAAATTTGTTGAGAGTTTTTGTGAGACATGTATTCATTGTAAGTTTCCAAAAATATTGTAAAAATTAGTGAAACATGTATAATTATAACAATTTTTTAGAAATCATTGCAAAAAATTAGTAAGACAGTTTTCCACATGGTGAGACTACCACAGATGTGAGTTTCAAATTTTTGTCGAATTAAATATTAATAAATTATTATTTTTCAATTATAATATAATGGTTCAAAAATTATTATTTTTTCAATTTAAATATAAATGATTCAAAATTATTATTTTTTCAATTATAATAAAATGGTTCAAACAGTTTCAAATTCTTGTCTAATTAAATATTAACAAATTATTATTTTTTCAATTATAATAAAATTGTCCAAACTATTTTTATTGTATATACCTATAAAATATGTTAAAGTTTTTGTAAAACATGTATTCATTGTAACTATTTCCAAATATTAGTGAAACATATATTAATTATAACAATTTTTAAAAGTCATTGCAAAAAATTAGTAAGACAGTTTTCTATATGGTAAAACTAGAACAAATGACATCAAGCCTAAAATAAAGGTTTCAAAATTTTATCCAATTAAATATTAACAAATTTTAAATTCTCACATATTAACAGACACTTGTTGATTTCCTACTATAAGTTTGTTCACAGGAGTTGGTAGAACGTAAACAATATGTTATCGATCTGGAACATGAACAAAGCAATGTCTTGGCACCGAAGAGAACGTTATACTGCTAAGAAACTAGTTAATATTGTCATCAAATCCTAGTAATTCAAAATTCTTTTGAAGTATGTTTTTTTTCATTTTAGGTACCAAATGAGTCATTTTTATCAGTGTGGTAGATATATATATAAAATTTGTGAATTTTGTTGAATAATTTTTTATGGTTTAAATATAATTTGTTATTTTATATATAGATATAATATTTTGAAAATTAAAACATTTAAAATTATAAAAAATTCACGTTTTAAATAAAAAAATATTCTATAAATTACAATATAATTTTACAACATATTTTTGTAGTTGTCTATAATGAAGATTTTTTGGAGATTCCGGTGACGGAATCTGGCCGAAGAAATTGAGGTTAGATCTTGATTTGTTGCAGTTAAAATGGTTTTTTAACTGCATATTTGGATTCAGCACCCTGAAAAACCCCTGAGACGCTTTGATTGTGCAGAAACTAGCTATCAAACTTGGGATTTCAATAAAATGCTGCCGGATTTTGACCAGAAAAACCCACCAGAAAAGCTTTCAAAAAATCTCATTATAAACAACTGCCATATTTTTATCTGTATGTGCACATTTTTAAGTTGATTGTGGATTTTGAAAATATTTCAACAAACAAAAGTAAGGTCAAAATTCAAGAATAGATAAACCAGAGTGACCTTCTATTTTAGAATATTCTGAATATCATAAATCGAGATAAATTCAGCGCCGTGTGTAGAAGCCTTTTCCACGTTGTCTCCTGCAGATAACTGAGAATAAGCGTCGTGGATGATTAAGATGCATAGTTGTTTATGGGCATTATCACGATTTGTGAGGTCAAAGTAGAACGAGACAATATACCAATTATATTCGTGGTGCATCCAGAGAATAATCTCTCCACTTTTTCCAAGTCCAAAGCTCGGAGCATATGAATGAACAATGCTGATGTGTCAATTGCTCATATGTGAATCCCTACCGATCAAGCGTGAATGCCACAGATACTGCATAAACGGTGCTTCTAGAAAGATCAGTGCATCAACGATGATATAGTTGTGACATGGTATGGTTAATGTTGCAGTATCTGAGTGCAACTTTAGTATAAATTCCTGAAATTTGACTTCATTAGTATAGTTCTTTTTTTCTTTCAAAGTAAACTCTCTCGATTTCGAACTTTGTGCATTAGAATGAGCTAAAACCCATCCATATTTTCTTATTTTCTATATATCTTTTTCTATTTAGAAATTATCAAAATAATATAATACTTGCTAGTCAAATTTTAACAACATACCAATATTAATCTATGAGATATATGTTAACTATATATTATAGAAGACAATCACATAAAGTTGTAGTAATTAGTCTCATAAAAATTCAAAATATATAGACATACAAATATTAATCTATGAGTTATGTGTTAACTATATATTATACAAGACAATGACATAAAGTTGTACTAATTTAGTCTCATAAAAATTCAAAATGTATCGTCTATATATTTTTTTTCTATTTAAAAACTATCAAAATAAAATACTTGTTAGTCAAATTTTAACAACATTCAAATGTCAATCTATGAGATATGTGTTAACTATATATTATAAAAGACAATCACATAAAGTTGTACTAATTAGTCTCATAAAAATTCAAAATATCTTGTCTATATATATTTTTTTCTATTTAAAAACTATCAAAATATAATACTTGTTAGTCAAACTTTAACAACATACAAATATCAATCTATGAGATGTGTTAACTATATATTATAGAAGACAATCCCATAAAGTTGTACTAATTAGTCTCATAAAAATTCAAAATAAAAACCTAATGAGTATGCCAAGTGCCCCTAAATGATATTAATGCAATTTGTATTTAATAAAGGGTCATGGACAAATGTAACAAAGTAGAGCATTTTTTGTTATCTAGGGGATAAAAAGTATGCAAAAAATTAAAATGTTCAAAATCAATCGAAACCAGTGCCAAATCGTAGATCTTGTTGTTCTGATTCCAACGACATTTGAATTGCCTTAATTCGACATCGTATGTGAAAGTTATCACGCTTTGAAGTTTTTGGCAAATAACTAAAAAATCAAATTCTAGGGTTCACTGGGCATGCCGTACAGGTGACGCGATGTTGATGTCAAAAAATTATTGGGTTGTACGGAGGATAGGCGAACCAATCATGCATTGACACCGGGTAGGTCATATAGGTAGTGTTTACGCATTTTTATTGGTTGCTTGGTGTTAGGTGGTCCAATCAAGAGGCACCACATGGCCCTCGAGAACTGTGCCAATTTTTTTATGGGTAATTCGTGTGACCTCGCCGAGATTGAACTCATAAACTCTGGTTAACTAATCAACAATCTTACCGCCAAGCCACACGTTTGGTTCTTATTACATTAAAGTTGGTTGTTATATTTAATTACAACTGGTTGGAACATTGGCAGAGGGGATGGGGCACATGGCCCCAACCCCTAGTTTTTCGGCACCCATACAACCAAGCGTTAAGGAGGTGGGCGTGGGTGGTTAGCCTAGCCCTCGAGTCATATTAACTCCCACAACCCGCGAGCGGAATCACACGCGGAGGGCCCAGACCGGAGGGGCGAGCGCGTGGCCCAATGCTTGGCCACATGGCCTCCAATGCCACTATTGGCAGAGATTCGCGCGGGGGCGGGCGTGTGGCACCTTGCCGCGCCCAAACCCCATCTATATTGTTAACCATATGATCGAGACCAGAGGAGTAGGAGCAAGCCTTATTGGTGCAGTTATGCGTCCGAAAATTTGCACCCTTTGCGACAGAAATTGTGCTAAAAACACTCGAAAATGTCACTCGACGGACCTGCCAAAGGAAGAGATCGTTGCCTGGTTAGCCAATTTTGCCAATTTTCAAGGAAAATAGTAGAGAAATGGAGAAAGAGGCCTAAATTGGTTATTTTTCAGTCTTTTTGACCTACATAGGGGTTTTTGGGTGTTCTGGACATAATGGCAATGCTATTTTTGTGATTTGAGTATTATATGTTGATGTAATTTACATTTTGAGCATATAATAGAAATGACCAACATTTGAAGTTAGACCCGAAGACGTAGCCCAAGAGGGGTGAACTCCGTCATCAAATTGTTGTTTGTGTGATGCTGCTTATGGTCTATTTTTATTTGGTTATTTTTGCAAAACTTAACTAACATCTTTAAGTTTTGTGTTTTTGCAAACTGATCCATTGCCCACAAGACATAAACTAGCTTGCAAATTTTTTCAAGAAACCTTCAAGTTTTTAATTTCAGATCAGTTTGGTATAAGAGCATGGTTGTTTTGAAGGTTTCATTGTTTTTGCTTGAAGAACCAAATCCTCAAGTTGGTTCAAGGAGTTAAAAAACTCCAAGAACTCCACCAATCATGGCACATGAAAAAGGACAGGAGCTGATGTCTGAGGATGAGAGAGTATTCAAAAAGACTTTCTATGTGTTAGAGATGGTGAAAGAATTGTACAATGAAAGGACAACAAGTTTGAAAGGAGAGAGTTCAAACCATCCAAAATGTAATAGCGGTGATAGGAGCAAGCCTCAACCTCCACCTCCACCTTCACCTCCATCTTCACCTTCATCCTCATCTCCTTCTTCACCTCTTTCAACACTTACACATACTCCTCCTAGTCTCCAAAAGGACATGCTAAGTCTCATTTGTTGAAGCTTGATGTCAAGTTTGAATTGCCTATGTACAATGGGGAAGTAAATGCTAAAAAGTTGGATAATTGGGTTTGTCAAATTGAAGTCTATTGCAGGATTCAATGGATTAAAGATGATGTTACAAAAATCCAACTTGCTTCTCTTCATTTGGAAAGTGGAGCTCTCATCTAGTGGGAGGAAAAAACTCAAGAAGATTTGAAGAAAAGTGGTAAAATTATCTCTTATTGGAATGATTTTGTAGCTACATTAAGAAGACAATTTTATCCATTAGCTTATATGCAAAAAAAAATTATAGATTGAATTTTTTTTAGACAAGTTAAAGGTTAGAGTGTTCAAAGTTACACACACGAATTTAGAAGAAAAACTTTACTCTTTGGTGTAGATTTTCCTTCACAAGACACTCTCCTTAAATACATATGTGTATTACATAGTTATTTGAGGCATATGATTCTTATGTTTATTCCCACCAATCTAGATGAAGTATGTGTTCAAGCAACTCATTTAGAAGCAAGAGGAAAGAATGTTCCTCAAGAGCCTCGCTTGAAGCCATCCGAATCTAGAGACAAAGGAGAGGGGAAGTTTAAAGGCAAAAGAAAAAAGAATGCTGCAGTCAAGAAAGAGGGAGAGAAACTTACCTATAAATATTGTTAAAAAAAGGCCATGATGAAGACCATTGTTGAAAACTACATCCAGAAATGAGACCAAATAAGTTTAACAACAAGGGGAAACAAAAGACTGTTGTAACTAATCAACAAGATATAGGATCTGATTCAGGTGATGAAACCAAAATCACAACCATGGGAGTCAAAGGTAAAGCTGATATTGCAGGTACTAGTTCTTCTCGTAAGCTTATTGAGTCTCAAAATGGTAAAGAAATAATTGAGATTTTCCATATCAGGGTCATTACAAAACATACAAAAGTTGATATATTGTTTGATAGTGGATCCAAAGTCAACCTTATTTCTGAAGCTATTGTCAAGAAACTAAACTTAGAACTACACCTCATCCTAAACCTTACCTTTTGGGTTGGGTATGTGAAAATGCCAAATTGCAAGTGACAAGAAAATGTAAACTTAAATTCGCCATCATTGCAACCTTTATTGATGAGGTAGAGCTTGATGTTGTACCCCTTGACATATGCGGAATTGTTTTAGGGAGTCCATATTTGTATGATCGAAAATCCATATTCTATCGTCATGAGAACAAATATGATATTTTTAAAGATGGAATTAAGCATATTGTTAGAGCACATCACAAGAAGATGAACTTATCTCTTGTAAGTGTTGGTCAAATGAAAAGGCTTATAAATGCTAGTGATACTTTTATATTGTTGATGATCAAACCTAAAGATACTGTTGAATCTGAAGCTTTCCAAGGATGCAATTCAAAACTCAACCATGACTTGTTTGAATTTGTTAACACTTATGACAAGATATTTCAAGAACCTAAAGGGTTGCCCCCTAAAAGAGGAATCCAACATAAGATTCAATTGCAGCAGGATGTACCTCTTCCAAATATTGGCATGTACAAAATGTTAGTTTTGGAGAATGCATAAATCAAGAAGCAAATTCAAGAGCTGCTTGACAAAAGGGTCATCAGGCCTTGCACATATCTTTGTGGGTCTCCTATTGTCTTGGTTCCAAAGAAGGATGGTATATGGTGCATGTGTGTAACTTTGAACAAAATCACGGTAAAGAATCACTATCCTCTTCCTTGTATTGATGGTTTTCTAGATCAATTAAAGGATGTTGTCTATTTCACTAAGTTATATTTGAGAAGCAGCTATCACCAGGTAAGGATTACTAAAGGTGATTTTGGAAGACTGCATTCAAGATAAAACAAGGTTTGTTTGAATGGTTAGTTATGTCATTTGGGCTCTGCAATGCACCTGCAACATTCATGAGAGTTATGAATTATGTGTTGAGACCATTCCTTGATGATGTTGTCATAGTCTACTTAGATGTTATTTTGATTTTCAGTAAGACTCGAGAAGAGCATTTGAAGCATGTGAAACAAGTTTTAGATATCTTAAAGAAAGAGAAATTGTATTTGAAGATGTCTAATTGTGAATTTGGGAAAACATCTTTGTTTAATTTGGGTCATATTGTAGGAGGGGGTGAATTGAAATTGATCCCTCAAATTTTGAAGTCATTGTGAATTGGCCTAAACCAAACAATGTAATAGATGTTAGGAGATTTTTGGGAGAAGCCCAATATTGAAGAAAAATTATACCTAACTTCTCACTCATTGCAGCACCACTACATGCTTTGACAAGTGTGAAACATGTATAGCTAAATAATACCAAGATTTTTGAAACTAGGACCTATTTTTGGTGTCATCCGGGACAAAATAAATTTTATGATATATCTCCATCGCCACTAACTACCCCTTTTTAACCTGATCGTCCCACAACAGTTTATCTTCCTGGTCAGAGATTAGAGATACCCATAACACATAGTTGTGTGATGTAATTCTCCCAATCCACTTCTAATATACCATTTAATCCAATCTCGTCCGCCCTGAGCCAAGAATGAAAAATGATAAACAATTGTGAGCTGTTATGAAACCAACTCACAAAAAGATAGAAAAGATAGTTGAATGCCTTAGAATTCAACCTCTTCGAGGAGGAAACCTACTTTACATTACACAAATGAACAATTCTTGGATGATACAAATGACAAAACCTCCTTTCTATATATAGGAGTCTAAGGGGACACAATATAACCAAGCCAACCTAACAATAATAATATAAAGCCACAAAAATAATAATAGAGGGATTCTATGGGGCAAAATAATAACAATATGGGGACAATAGGGGCACAACAATAATAATAAGGGATACAACGACAATAGTAATGGGGG
>APFE030088892.1:0-12763 GCA_000404065.3 Pinus taeda
TTCGTTAAAATTAGCCGTCGAGCTACTTCCTAACACTACCCCATTAGAAGAACGCCTCCTTTACTTAGAACGTCTGGATGAAACTCGCCGCCTGGCTAATCTGGCCATCGAAATGCAAAAGAGGCGGGTCAAATCTCACTTTGACCAGAATGTTCATCCACGTTCCTTTGATGAAGGAGACCTAGTTCTCCTATATGATCAAGCAAATGAAAAGTTAGGACCAGGAAAACTCGAATCCATGTGGTTAGGCCCTTATATTGTCAAGAAAGTCTTGGACAAAGGCGCCTATGAGTTAATAGATTATGAAGGAAATCCTCTCGCACAGCCTCGTAATGGGCTGTATTTGAAAAAGTACTATGCATGATACTAGTACGCTTCTTGTTGTATATACATGTATTTTTAGAAACTCTATTGTAACCTTTTCCTTATTTTGTGTCCTTCGCTTCTTAACCATATGTCTAGTCCGCCTTATATTGGTTTCGCTGATGGTGCCTATCGCAGCACTCGTAACTTATCCTCTGCGGCATGGGTGATCTACGATCATCATGGTACACTGGTTGATCTTCAAGGTGTCTGTCTGGGTCATACCACGAATAATGTGGCCGAATATTCCGCCGTAATTGAACTTCTTACTGAAGCAATTAATCTTGGCATTCGAACATTAGTGGTAAAACTAGACTCTCAACTTGTCGTCCACCAGCTTAACAAGCGTTATTCCGTCAGAAACCATCATATCTTGAGGTTGTATTTGCATGTCAAATTGTTAGAAAGGAATTTTGAATTGATTACGTATCAACACATTCCGCGACAATTGAACGTAGTGTATGATGCATTGGCCAATCATGTGTTAGATAGACATTTGAGACATCTGTAAATAACGCAAGGCACAAGAAAGTGTTACCACTATGGTCCGCTTTCAGCTCTTTTCCTGACCTTAAAGCGGAAAAGATTGCCGAGTTGTCCCTCTTGACTCGTTAAACAATTACCAAGAGGCGGTCGTTTTAAGTTCTTTTATCGACTGTTTAAACACTAAAAGATTACCGGGTTTTTGTCGTTTCAAACTCGTTAACGGTTGCAAAACGATGTGATTTTGATCCCTTTTTTACTTTTTCAGATCAGAGTCACTACTCATGAAAAGTACTCCTCGATCGTAACGATCGGGCGGTTCTTTCGGGTATCATTTTAAACTTTTTCGGACCCGAGAGACACAAACTTACGAAAAAGGACCTCTGGAGTTTCCTTTTCCGTGTCTTTTTCAAACTCTCTAAACATGAAAAAGACTCCGAGTTTTACCTATTTCGGACTCGTTAAACCCTGACGACAGTGGATTAGAGTTTCCTTTTCCGTGTTTTTTTTCAAACTCTCTAAACATGAAAAAGACTCTGAGTTTTACCTATGTCGGACTCGTTAAACCCTGACGACAGTGGATTAGAGTTTCCTTTTCCGTTTTTTTTTCAAACTCTCTAAACATGAAAAAGACTCCGAGTTTTACCTATGTCGGACTCGTTAAAACCTGACGACATTGGACTCATCACTGTGATGAGATTTGAGCCTCTCTTCCCTAGGGCTCGTTAAACCATACTAGGTTGGATTCGACCGAAGGTCGGACTTATACTGCAAGCATATGCTATCCCCCTCAAGCTTGTTAAAAAATAATCGGGGTACTCGCCAGAAATGGCGGGGGAAAAATTTTGAAACCATAATCATAAGTCGCGTCGGCAGTATGTCGCTCTTGAACATGGCACTCCTCTGTTTTCGCGTCAGGGTGGGGATATCTGATTTGGCTTTTCACTTGCCTCCGTGGGTTTGGGTGATCCCTTTTTGGCCTCTCATCTGCTCATTGCCTCGTCATCGTGACCTCTGATCTAATGATGTCAAAATACTGCCAACTTCGCTGTCGTGCCGTCAATATGTTCAAGAGAAGTCCACCTCTGCAAAGAAGAAAAACCGCCTCCGCTTGATAATTCATAACTCTCATTTCACAACATTGCATCTTCCCGTCTCGCGTCGATGATGTGGGAAACATTATGGCCCACCTTCGACAAAGACCACTTCCTGTCGACTTCAACTCATTATCCAGGAAAGTGGCCTAGAGACTCCCTTCCGGTACCTTGGAGCTTGCATGCCTTAATGGCAGGTTCTTCGTATTCGACGAGAGGTTTTCATCATTAGCCTCCGATCGAATAAATCTACGGGTGTTCGACATTGGCTCATACATTCGCACGCCGTAGACTGTACCTGTAGTACCTTGAGGGCCATTGTCATTATTGGTGGTACTTCTCGCGTCTGTTAACAGTTTTCATTATTGACTGGTAATCAGACGATGCCCAAGCATGTTCGACTTCAGCTTACATTTTCACATGCTTGGACTTGTACTTGTGTTCGGGTCGAGATGGAGCGCAAGACCCTGGATTGTGTCTGTTATAATCCAGGCGTGATTTTGATACATGACTCTTTCACTGGATGGCTGCGACCATACCGGAGTCTATTCATCGATCCCCACTAGATGGCTGCGTCCATCTACGGATCTTGATTATTATACACTTTGTCAATGGATGGCTGCGTCCATACCACATACATCATGTGTTTTGAACTATCATACTGTATCTCTCTATGCAGGTTCTCGGCGGCAGTTCGATATGATCTTGTAAAGCACTTCACCTCTCTCTCTTTCTCAAGGCTCATGCTTTAGGGGGCATCTGTTACGCAGTAATTTGTCACCGTCGGTCACCGTCCTTGTCGCACCCCCACTGTCACACATTGGAGGACACATTTACGGACCTGTGACCAATGACATAACTTGAAAACACTTGCATTGAGGCCTCCTGAGTATGAAGTTCAATAACCCTGAAGATACCTTCTGAAGATTAGCGTTGGAAAATGCCTTTTTCCCATTAGCGCGGGCCCACAGTGTATTACCCCACGCCAATGGCTCAGTCCTTACAAAGAGGGCGCGCCCATAAGCGCTCTGTCCCAGAGCACGGCCCGCGCCACACAAATTAGGCATGATTTTTGGCCAGCGCATGCTAGAATGCTTTTTCCCTTGCGGCTCACTCAGTTCCCTGAAGGAAAAAGCCCACAAAAGCATCCGGGTTTCGGCTTTTCTATCCAAGGCAATGGCTATTATAAGACATTACCAAAACTCAGAATGTGTCCACATACATTGTATATCTCCTCTCCCTTTATCTATAAAAGCCTGTCTCCCCATAATGAACAGGCTAGTTTTTGGAAGCCAAAGCAAAAGAGCAAACAAGCTAGTGTGAGAGAGATACTTTTTGAGCTAAAAGTTGGAAGTAAGGTTATGCTGCCGGATTGCTGAGAGAGAAAGTGATTTTGCAAGACGTGTCGGACTGACTGCCCACCCAGCTAGAGGAGTTTTACAGTGTCAAGCCTTAAGTGGTTGTAATCTCTTCTCTCATTTCTTTTAATGCAAAGCGACTGTCATTATGGTTTCATTCATGTGTTACATCGGTGATATGTGAATTGTATCTTGCTTGACTGGTACATAGCTGTATTGTTTTGGATTTTATGCTTGTTGTGGTTTATTCTTCACTTGTGCAGGTATCTATGAGCGGATAGCGACCGGCCGGAGATAGAGGATAGGAGCGACACTTCCCCCCACAACAAACAAGTGTTGGATCCCAGGTTGGTCTCCTAGATCGACTTTCAAATTATATAGCTAGAAACTTGCATGCAGCGTGATTGATTGTTGTTAGACCCCTTTTGGGGCTAGTGGGATCCACCTCTGTCCGCAGAGGGGATTTACCTCCGCAACAGACCCCATTACGTTAAAAAATTCCCTCAAAGAAAAGGAACTGAACAAGTTTCCCAAGTCTATGAAGCTTCTATGGTTATTGATGTAGACAGAGTCTATTGAAGATTAATGCTGCTCTGGAGGATCATCAGGTGGAGTACCAACTGACCATGGTGGAATTTGAAGGTAAACTCTTAGACATTGTTATAACTATTTTAATTGATCCTAGTGCAACATTAAGTTATATTAGTCCTAGAATTGTGGAGCTCTGTAAGTTGCAACCTGTTAAGTTTAACGACCCTTGGCTAGTTTAGTTGGCAACAGGGGCAAAAAGACGGGTAAATGCCAAGATCAAAAACTGCCCTTTAAAAATAGCAAGACAGTCAGTTACAGTAGATTTAAATGTGCTTCCCCTTGGTTCGTATGATGTATTAATTGGTATGGACTGGTTGGAGAAACACTGGTCCATAATTAATTGTAAAACCAAGACTATCAGTTATAAGGATGATCTTGGAATAAAACAAGAAATGTAGGGGATCAAGCGGCCAGTGAAAATTCAGCCCGTAAATGCCTCACAGTTAACAAAATGTATTAGGAAAGGATGTCGGATTTATGTCGTCCAAGTGGGCTATGCCAACTCAAAAGATAAAACAACCACAATGGAGAATAGTCGTGTGATACAGGAATTTGCTGATGTGTTTCCGGAGGAGATTCTTGGATTACCACATAAAAGAGATATAGACTTTGCCATTGAATTAGTGCCAAGAGAAGCCCCAGTATCTCAGGCACCCTGCAGAATGAGCATACCAAAATTGATAGAATTAAAAATGCAATTACAAGAGTTGTTGGACAAAAACTATATCTGCCCCAGTGTGTCACCCTGGGGAGCCCCGGTGTTGTTCATTAAGAAGAAAGAAGAGACCCTTCACATGTGTATAGATTACCGTCAATTAGACAAATTGACGATCAAAAACAAATATCCTCTGCCCCGTATCAATGAACTGTTTGATCACGTAAAGGGAGAAACAATTTTCTCAAAGATTGACTTGTGATCAGGATATCACCAAGTCAGGATTAAATAAGAGGATATAGATAAGACAACCTTTAGAACACGATATGGCCATTATGAATTTGTGGTGTTACCCTTTGGATTGACCAACACCCCCGCAACTTTTATGTGTATAATGAACAGTGTATTTCACCAGTATTTAGATAAGTTCGTACTGATTTTCATTAACGATATATTGATTTTTTCTAGGTCTATGTAGGAGCACCAGGAGCACCTCAGTTTAGTGTTGAAAACCCTCCGAGAACATCAACTATATGCTAAGTTCAGTAAATGTGAATTTTACAAGGAACAAATACAATTTTTTGGGCATATAATTACTAAGGAAGGAATCACAGTGGATCCCGAAAAGATAAGGACTATAATGGAATGGCTGGTGCCTAAGGATGTGGCAGACATCCGATCCTTCATGGGGTTAGCAGGCTATTACAAACAGTTTGCGGAAGGAATTTCGAGGGTAGCTTATCCCATTAGATTTTCGAGGGACGCCTTTAGGTGGACCCCTGAGTGTCAAAAAAGTTTCGAGCAACTTAAATATCTGCTCACCAACGCACCCATTTTGACCATAGCGGACCCCAATAAAGATTATGTGGTGTGTACAGATGCAAGTAAAGAAGGAGTAGGCGGTGTGTTGATGCAGGAAGGGAAGGTCATAGCTTACGAATCAAGAAAATTAAAGGAGCATGAGTAGAAATATTTTGCTTACGATCTAGAGTTGGCAGCTGTGATTCACGCCCTGAAAATGTGGCGCCATTACCTTATGGGAAGAAAATTTTTGTTGTTGACAGATCACCACAGTCTGACCAATTATTTTAGCCAGCCCACTCTAAATGCAAGGCAAGCATGGTGGGTGGATTTCCTAAGTGGTTTTGATTTTGAGATCAAGCATTTAAAAGGGAAGGAGAATCGGGTGGTAGACGCTTTGAGTCAGAAATTGCAATGCCTATACGAAATTTCTTGCAGTGAAGGGAAAAGCCCCTTCGGGGAAATGATTAAAAAGGCAGCTGAACAAGATGTTATTTATCAACAAATAAAACAGCAAGTGCAGCAACCAACTAGCAAAGAAAAACAACCAGATTATGCCTTGGATGATGCTAAAATGTTGTATTATAAAGGAAGGTTGTACATGCCCAATCAGAACAGGATTAAAAATCTAATATTGGATGAGTATCATAAGAGTCATTACACTGGACATCTAGGATATCAAAAAATGATCACGACACTTCGAAAAGAATATTATTGGCTGGGAATGAAGAAATATGTGGTTGGTTATTTGGCACGTTGTCTAGAATGTCAGCAAATTAAAGCTGAACATCAACATCCTGCGGGTTTATTACAACCATTACCCATTCCGGAATGGAAGTGGGAAACCATCTCTATGGATTTTATAACCGGTTTGCCTAAGTCAAAGAAAAATAATGACTCCATCATGGTGGTGGTGGACAAGCTGAGTAAGTCAGCACATTTTATACCGGTACAATCTACCTACAGAGCTATGCAGATTGCCCACGTGTTCGTGAAAAATATATTTAAGGTGCATGGGTTACCAAAGACAATAATTTTAGATTGTGATGTAAAATTTACATTGATCTTTTGGAAAACACTATTTGAAGAATTGGGAACTCAGCTGAACTTTAGCACGGCTTATCACCCTCAAATTGACGGGCAAACTGAACAGGTGAACTGGGTGGTGGAAGATACGTTGAGGGCATATGTGATGCAACAACCAACCAGGTGGGAGGACTATCTACACTTGGTTGAATTCGCATACAATAATGGCTACCACACATCATTGCTAATGAGCCCTTTTGAAGTATTGTATGGACACAAGTGTCACGCCCCCTCGAGCTGGAGTGGACCAGAAGGCAGATTGATGTTAGGTCCTGAAATGCTTAAGGAGATGGAGGAACTGGTTAAAAGGGTACGATCTAATCTGAAGGCAGCTCAAGATAGGCAAAAGAACTTCGCTGACCAAAAAAGGAGGTTTAAGGAATATCAGGTCGATGATCACGTGTATGTTAGAATTCAAGCAAAAAAGAGCACATTACAGTGGAGCGGGTGCGCCAAGTTGGCACCTCGATACTGTGGACCATTTCAGATCTTAGAAATAATTGGGCGAGTAACTTACCAACTCGCTCTGCCAAGTCACATACGAGTCCATAATGTCTTTCATGTCTCCGTGTAAAGAAATATGTTTATGATCCTAAACATGTGATTAAATGGCAGAATATTCAGGTGAGGATTATCTCCGATAGGTCAGTCTAAATGATTTATTTTAAAGGAAAACTGACGTAGGATGTTGCTTGTTGCAGGTAGAACTGGAAGGGGAAATCCAGGTCGAACCACTGAGCATCCTCGACCGGAGAGAAGTAACACTACATAAGTGGGATATTACCCAAGTTAAAGTGTAGTGGCAGCACTTTGGGCCTAATAAGGTGACTTGGGAAGATGAAGAATTTATGAAAAGGGCTTATCCAGGGTTGTTCATAGCTGAAAGACATCGGGATGATGTCCAATCTCAGGGGGGGAAGATGTGATGCCCCGAGATAAAAATGTAAATATTTAATTTACTGTGGTAAATTTAAATTGAACCTGTTATTTTTATCTATTTAAAAATTTAAATATAATTTGTTTTTCATGATAAAGAAAAGTGTTTCCTTAAAAGGAGGAAAAATTCTCAAGGAGGAAATTGTCCTCTTGAGGTGGAAAGATAGTTGCTGTGAAATCAACCCTAACTACCTCCCCTAACTGGAAAAGTTTCCAGAGAAAAGGAGGATAGGAGGGGAAAAATCTGCGTTGTAGGGACAGGTAGAGGAAAAAGGAAAAAGAATCCAAAAAGGAAAGGAATGTGGCTAAGTCTAGTGATGACCAGATAGTCCTGCTCGTTGTACGAGCACTTGCAGAAGACTACGGTCTAGCAAGAAGCAAGGGGGGAGATTTTGTTCCAAAAGGATGAATCTCATGGTCAGGTGGATTGAAAGACAGCAGACCCTGATTCGGGTGACTGTCAGGAACAACTTTTCAACTGGAGGACTCCAGGTGCGTAAGAAAACTATGTTTTGGGACTGTTTAGAAAGCTGTATAATGTTATTTTTGTTTCTCCTCCTTCTTTTCCTCTTTATATTGTGAGAGGCGATCAAGAGGAATTTTCGTATAAGAAATCAAGACAGGTAACTAAGGAACAACTCTTCAACCGAAGGACTCCAGGTACGTAAGAAAACTATGTTTTGGCACTGTTTAGAAAGCTGTATAATGTTATTTTTGTTTCTCCTCCTTGTTTTCCTCTTTATATTGTGAGAGGGGAGCAAAGGAATTTTCGTATAGGAAATCAAGACAGGTAACTGAGCGTAAAAAAGACTGTCCTCCTAGGGAAACCTTTATTAACAATAGTGTTTGTATCTTGTGAAGAATTTGAATCTTGTTTTTATTCTTTTTTAAAAATTCTGAGAGTCAAATGTGAGAGTGGCCTACTGGGAAATTCTTTCAGAGATTATAGAAGAAAAATAGCAAAACAGAACAAGAAAACCACAGGTTCACCATAGATTCAGAGTCTTCCAAAGATTGCCATTGTAGTAAAATGAAATGCATTGTATTAACAACAGAAGGACTAACAAAGCTCTTTCTTAAATTCTCTTCACATGCTTTATCACAAAGGAAATGTAGAAAATATAATGTTTTCAAATTAGAACCTTGAAGCATTTACGGAATAACGACATATTAAAAATTTTGAGTAGCATAGTCGCAACTGCGAGGGATGTAGACTTTATAACGAGGGTTTAGTTGCTCCTTCTTGCATGCAAATCAATCTATGAGACAGAGAGGTAAGCACTCAAATATATCCATGCAAAATGACCGCAAAGAAAACCTTGTAAGTCTCGGCCTCATACAGTAACGAATAACTCAGAGAAAATGCATAAAAGAATAAGCCAGACTTTGAGGGTGAATTCAGGTAATAATCCTATAGGTTATACAACCAAAATCTAGTAGCGTGCAAAGCCAGATTCTTATTCAATGTCAAGAAAAACATAAACCCATGTAGTACAAAACCCTTTGCCATCATGCGGTGTGCATTATGCCATACATCATACGTTATGAAATGTCGTGCACCATACAATACGAAATGAAACCCCGCCGACAACGGAGGAGTGTATAGAACAACAATATATATCTATATATATCTATATATATATATATATATATCTTTGCAAGGATGCACTGTTACAGTGATAAATACATCATAATTCCATAACTTATTAAACTTAACGAGGGTTTGTAGATACAGAGAATTTCAAGAAAAAAGGTAATGCGCCATAGGGGAGGCATTTACCCCTTAACCGACAGAACTCAGGTCGTAAAGACCAGATCAATAGCAGAAAAACTGGGAGTATACATAAATACATTGTGTGCATGAACAGTCTTAAAAATGTAGGAGCCACAAAATGTTCTCCAAAGGTAAGAACCTAAATAAAATTACTTAACAGAGTATCCATTACATGAGAAAGTGTATAATAGAGCTCGAGGGCTCATCAAAACATAATTAACAATTTAAAAACCCTTTTGAAGGATGGATTCCCAACCCTCACATGAGTTGGGCGGACCTGTCAGACTCAAATCCTGCCAATACTCTGTACATTAAGAAAAAGATAGAAGCTGTAAGGGACGGGCGAGAGGGCCATCACTAGTCGACAGAGATAAGGAGCTCTTCTTAACATTCTAAGAGGCCTTTCTTTTCTTGGTGAAGCTAAGTAGTAAATAGAATGCAGAGAAAGCTTGAGAACATACCCGTCTGCTGAACTTTGAGAGAATAGAACCTGGAAGCTGGGTAGCTACACCAGTACCCATGCATAATTCACTGGAGCAAGAAATGTAACCCTCATCCATGGAGAAGCAAAGACAAGCTTGTAATGTGTTAGAAATTCGGGCCGAACAGAAATCAAAAGGAAAATAAAAATATAGATAGATAGCATAGTGTTAACACTTACCATAAGGAAACCACCATTAAAAGAAAACAAGTCCAAGTCGATTCAGAATGTGGCTAAGCATCAGGGCCATAACCCTTCCTCGTCAAGCAGAGGTTCTGAGCATGTTTGGCACCAGGAAGAAAATGGAGTTGTGCAGAACTGAAGCCAAGTGTTTTTTTGGAAGCCTTAATGGAGCAATAAACTGAGTTGATGTGTATTGAGCAAGTCTCACCCTTGGATGGGCTATCTCACTTTCCCACCGTCGATGTGGGGTGAAGCCTGAGGGCGCAGAGGCAAAGGGTTCGTAGACCACACCCTCATCATGTGAACGAGCGAGCCAAACATAAATTCCATAGGCCAGGTGTAAGGAAACATCATGTCAACATTAAATCCGGCAGACAACTCCCTACCCTCTGCGGGATATTTCCAAATACGTCATAGATGTCCAAATAATTCTATACATAGCCCTTTTCTATGGTGTTGCCGCGTCGAGGTGGCATTAAAGTTGAAATGTTTGTGTACATAATCATGCAGGGTGGTATAAAATATGTGTAGATATTAAAAAAAAAAAATATATCATGTAGATTATTTCGTGGGGTCATTAGAGAGTGCCTCTTAATGTAATAGCTAAGTGATTACAAGTTAGCAATGAGATCTATGAATGTAGTTCTCTTGGCATATTAGAAATCAAACTAATAATAAGAAGCTTAATAATAATATTTGTCAATTGTGTTTTAAAGGTGGTTGCCAAGAATAATTGTTATTCTCCCTCATATATTCCATTCGCAGAAGTAATTAATAAATATAATATAATAATAATGAATAATAAATAATAATAAATAATAATAATAATGTCCATATACTTTATTTTGGGTGAGGAGAGAAATTATTCTATTCTATATCTTAGATTCAAATTAACAATATCTAAAGCCTATCAGTTAACATATTGCAACATAGTCCTTGACCTTGTGACTTCCAAAAGTAAGTGCTTTTTAACATAAGACCTGACTAATTGAGCTAACCCCTGGGGCTAATTAATTATTATAACGTTGTTAGATACTTTAGCAATAAGACTTAGACCAGATTAAACTAACTCATAAAAATTAAATATATAAATATATAATTTTTAAGAATTTTGAATTTTAATATTAACTAATATTGTGATTCCTTAAATTTATAACCCACTAAAAAATAATAATATTTGAAAGATTTTAAAAAATAATAATAGTATTCCAATTTTTTTTAATTAAAAATAAAATCAAATCCTTATCTCTCTAAAGAATCTCTCATTTCCAAAATGGAGAAGAGGTCGTTACTTATTATATGATGAGTTGTGAGTATCCATGGAATAAGCATTGTGGATTGTGCGTATCCATCGCATGAGCATTATGAATTGTGCATATCCATGAAATTTTCCCCAGATTTCATTCAAATCTTTGTTTCTCCAAAATTCTTATCATTTTCGAAATGAATGTTGGTTGTTACTCATGGATGGTGGGAATCCATGTCATGAGGCGTATGAGTTGTACGTATCCATGGCATAAGCCCCTTGGGCATGTTCTATCCAAAAGTGGGTTTGCGTAAGTCCAAAATATAATTAGCTGCACACAATTCAATGCCAAAGGGGTCAATTGGCTGACATACACCACATAATCCATGAATACGAATATATTGGTCATTTTGGGATACAAATACTCAAATTATCTGTGTGCGTTTCCGTTTTGAATTGAGATATAAATAAAGATAAAAGTGGTGGAGAAAAATAAGTTACAGAACCGAAGTTACTTTTACAAAATTATTAAAGAGAGGAGATGGAAAATGCTGCGAAGGAGGGAAATCAATTTGCACAAGGAAATGGGAGACAACATCAGCTTCCACCTTGAGGGAAACTGTCGGGGCTGCGACCTCTTCAACCACTAAAAATACAATGTAATGTATTGCTTTTCTGTGGAAAGTTCTGTACGTATTTTTTTTCGAATCCCTGCATACACATCCAAAAACCATTCATTTCTTTGTATACACATCCATCACGACATCAAGTACTGACGACATTAATGCCTAGACCAGTGGACACAAGTTTTTGACGTCAAGTTTCTTCTCCTCTTCATTATTAAGTTTATGGTCACGGTCTGGTTACATACAATAATATTCATATCCACCTATTTTACTTCCTCCTCCTCCTCTTCATGCCGCTCCAGTCTATGGTCATGGTCTATATAATAATATTTCGTCTCCACCTGTTCCTGTTATTGTTCCGGCTGGTACTCCAATTCATTGTCACGGTCCCCACAACAACATTTCATCTCGAAGTGAATCACGAATGTTTTATCCTCAGGCAGAGGGGTTTCCTGTACCGATATTTCCACCACCTCCTCCTCCTCATCATCAGGAAGAGGGAGTTACTTTACCTCAACATAATCACACATAAATGCATTCACCAAAAAATCTACTCTTACCCCATAGTTAACAGGACTCCTGCTGCAGAAAATAATACAGTTTCCAGTGCATTACTGGTTTAGCCCAGAAAATATATGGGAATATAATTTTCTGAAACAAAAATGGATGCAGATGGCTGGTTACCCATTTCACACATTATCACATTTCCTAGTGTGAGTATCATAAGAAATTACTCCATTACATTACCATACATAGTGCACATACATAGTGCACTTTTAATTACGAAATCAATACTGGTATTGGGGCTATATATATATGCACATGGATGGATAAATGCATGATGCAACAGAAAATATTGAGCACATCAATTGCTCTCCAGTAGTAGGGAGTCTGTTAGATTCACCTTACGTTGAAATTAGGGTAAGCATGCATGCTTACTTTTATTCCCGCTATATCTTTTGTTTTTGTATATTTATTTTATTTTATTAAGTATCATATAATTGAAGTGATATAATTGAAGTGAGAGGCTTATTTTTTATCTTGTTCATTTATCATCAAAGTTAATTTATTTAGTCAAAATAAAAA
>APFE030088892.1:20442-31453 GCA_000404065.3 Pinus taeda
AAACTTAGGAATTGGAATTTCATAAACCAAGATAAAAACCCCCAAAACAAAATAAAAATAAAAAACGACAAAAGTAAGAAATAGGTTATCTTGCACATATAGTGCGCCACACTTCGTCAGCTTATGAATCCCGGATTGACAAATTATTGTAGCAATTTAGGACACACTAAATTGACCAAACAATGTAATCCTCGTGAAGCTCCTCTTGGGCTTGATGCGCAGGTACACATTCTCCCCAACTTGAAACTCCTTGAATGATCTCTGTTGATATACATAACTCTGTTGCTTGTCCGTGCTACCTTCAAATTCCTTTTGATAACCTGCATTTCATGTTTCATCTCTATCATCATATCCGGTCCCATCAACACCCTATTCACTAGATCACTCCAACTGATGGGAGTGTTACAACTATGCCCATAAAGTGCCTCAAATGGACTTACCTTTAAGGATTCATGATACCCATTATTATATGAAAACTTCACCAGTGGAAGATATTCTTCCCACTTCTATTATTGAAGCATGACATACATCCTCGACATGTCCTCAAGAATCTTGTTGACCCTCTCTGTCTATCCATCTGCCCGCAGATGATAAGTTGTGCTGAAATTCATCTCTGTCCCCAAACCTGCAAACAACTCCTTCCACAACCTGACAGTGAACTTGGCACCTTCGTCTGATATAATATTCTTGGGAACACCATGCAACCTCACTATCGCCTTGATGAGGATTTGAGCTACCTCACTATCTACTTCATTTTAATCCCTATCACATTCACCCTAATGTTGTAATCTCTACTTCAGTTTTAGGTACCTATAATCATGTTGCCCTGCCTGCAAGATCTGCTCCTGCAAATCTGTTCCATAAGAACTTACAACTAAAATGTTATTTACCTTCACTCTCCTACTAAGAGCATCTGCAACCTTGTTCTCCTTGCCCTTCATATATATGATCTCAACGTCAAACTTGCTAAGGATAGCCAACCATCTAGCTTACCTAGCATTCAGGTTGTGTTGGTCAAACAAGTACCTCAACCCACCATGATCACTCATAAGAATGAACCTTTTGCCAATAAGATAATACCTCCACATCTTCAAGGCTTGAATGATAGCTACCGAATCAATATCGTGAGTCTCATCATTCTTCTCGTTCTCATTCAACTTCCTTGAATCATAGCATACCACCTATCCTTCTTGCATTGGGACTCCACCAAGTCCTCTCTTGCGAGCATTTGTACATACCACAAACTCTTTATCTGGATCTACAATATTCAAAAGTGGAGAATTTGTAAGAAAATGCTTCAACTACTCAAAACTAGTTGCACACTCCTCGGTCCTTTCAAACTTCTTTCCTTTTCGCTACAAAGATGTGATCGGATAGGAAATCTGTGAGAAGTTCCTGATGAACCTCTTGTAGTAACTTGCTAGTCCCATAAATGATCTAATCTCACCCACATTCATTGGAGTTGTCCACTTCATGATAACTTTAATATTTTCTGAGTCCACTGCTATGCCTTCCTTGGAAACAACATGCCCCAAATAATGAAATTTAGTCTGAAAGAAACTGCAATTCTCTCTCGACAATCTTAACGCCATTGTCAAGTGCTCAGCATGTTCTTCCTCATTTTTATAATATATCAATATGTCATCAATGAATATTATCACAAACTTGTCCAGATGAGGACACAACACATTATTCATTAAACACATGATAGTAACTGGAGCATTAGTAAGACCAAAAGGAACCACTACGAACTCATAATGCCCATAATTAGTATGGAATGTGTTCTTGTAAATATCTTCTTCTCTAATGTGCACATGATAATATCCTAATCTCAAGCCAATCTTTGAGAACACTGTTACTCACTTCAAATGATCAAACAAATTATCAATCTACGACAAAGGATACACATTCTTGATAGTCGTATTGTTCAATTGTTTGTCGTCAATGCACAATCTGAGAGTACCATCCTTCTTATTCATAAACAATATTGGTGAAGCACAAGGCGACACACTTGGCCTAATGTATCCCTTATCATGCCTATGATGCTGATGTTTCTCCTGGTATCAACTCGATAGAGAAATTCACTTCCCTATGAGGAGGAAAAATTGAAATCTTTGCAAGAAACACATCATGAAATTGCTGCAAAACTGGATACCATTTTTAGAACTTCATCATCCTCAACATCCTTCCCTTTTTCATTGGAAATATGAACTGTAAACAATACACATCCTTTCCTGCAACTGCGGTTAGCTCACATAGTTGTAACCACTCTTACTAATGTAGGCTTCTTCTTTCTCTACAAATTTATTCTTTCCCCATCACCATCCAAGCACTCAATAGCCTTATCGTAGCAATCCACATTAGTCCTATGAATGAAAAACCAATCCATGCCCAACAACATATTGTATGAACCCAAAGGAAGCACATTTAGATGTGTTAATGTAGGCATACCATTCAACTCAAATGCATAAGCTCTCACCCAATCATGAACTCTTCTATTGGTCCTTGTATCCAACTGCACCAATCAAGACTCTGCATGCACTTCTTTATTCAAGCAACATTTATCCACCAGGTCATAAATGATATAACTATAAATAGATTGAAGATCAATAAAAAAGGAAACATGTTTATCACAAATCTTACCTTACATCTTAATAATGGATGTCTGATGATCAACCTACCTATTATCCATTGCTACATAGATATGAGGAATACTCTTCCCAACATCCCCAACTATTTGTTCCTCCTGAGAGCTATAAATCTGAGGTTTTCCCCCCTAATTGTATAGACAATCTCTCCTGTGATTCTCTCTACCACAATTCCAACACTACAAAGACTTATTGCCATTACCTTTGTTATTGTCCTTGGGTTGAAAATCGTGTCCTCTATTAACTACATTGAACTTCTTATAAGGTGCAACATTCTCGTTATGACCTACATCTTGAGGTCTTCCTCACTTCTTAACCCACTTTCCTTTAGTCTTTTCATTCCCTTTCCAATCATGCTTAGACTCACACTTACGATTAGACTGCTCATAACAATGCTTCAACTTCCTAATGACTTCCTCCAACGACCAAGGCTCATCATACTCAATCTTATCCTTAAATGCCAAAGGAAATCCACTAATGAACCTATGAACCTTTTTCTTCTCATCCTTAACATATGGCACATACCTCAACAACTCCATAAACTTAGTTGTGTACTCTTCATTCATCATAGAACCCATCTTAAGCTCATAGAACCCCTTAGCCTTTACGTCGTCATATCTCTCATACAACTACTTCTTTTTGAAGAATCTTCTAAACTCATGCCAACTCAACTCCTTTGTCTTGATGCCTCTGACATGCTTCACATCTTCCCACCAGATATACGATTTCCTTTTGAGACTAAAAATAACTATCTTGGCTTTAATATTCTCTCTATAATCATGAAATTCAAATAAATTCTTCAATCTAAGCAACCATGCCTCTACATCTTCTGATTTCTTCATCTATCCATCAAATGTAGGAGGCTTGGCTTTCTTGAACTCATCTGGAAAGTACTTCTTCTCACTCCTCCTATAAGGATGATGGTGGTGATGACCATGGTGTTTCTTTGAACCAGAACTAGAATCCAACCATCTGGGACCTCTGACTGTGTCATCCCTGTCCAAACTGTATGTTGATCGAGACCTTCTACCATATGCCCCATTAGTCCTTTCCTCGTTTCCATGATTCATTTTTGGCTATCCCTATCTCCAAAAATCCGATAAGTTGTAAAGCATCATTGCATTAATCTCATCTTACTTTTCCTGAGCTCTGGAAAGTCTTTTCTGTGACTGAAATATCCTATCATTATCTGCGTTGCAACTTCTGATTTATGCCTTTAGACTTCTCAATGTATCTACTATATGTAGAGAGTACTCATCTCCTTTTTGCTCAGTTGACTGGTAAGGATAATCACGTGAACTGTAATCCACCATTTTTCTCATCATCTCTGATCTTCTACTTCCTGCAAAGAGTGTGGAATATTTGGTTTATTCAGCTTGGAATATGTGTCTCATGACCTTGGTCTTATTTTATTTACATAGACAAACGACCAAGGGATGTTACAACATGGTACATCATTTAGCATCAACTAGTCATCATAATGAGGGTCGGTACCTAACACATGGTACCTAGACTATTCTTGGTCCACCATCATTGGGGGTCAATATCTTTGACACTTGGTGAATCTCCAAAGACCACACCCTTACTAAGTAATTTTGGGCCTCATTCGTCCTCATTCGGGTCAACATACTAGACACATGAAGAATTCCAATCCTCTTCCAAACCATTCTCCCTATTTCGAGTCAATATACTTGACACAAGGAGAATGTCATTCCATGATGTTATCTCATCAACACTCCCTCTCCACGAGAGAGGCATTCTCAACAAGTCTAAGCTTGTCCTAACTTTGCCTTGGACAAAGGCTTTGTAAGAATATTAGCAATCTGCTCATTGATAGAGATATATTGGAGCTTCACTACTCCCTTTTGCACCATGTCACCGATGAAGTGGTACTTGATCTAGATGTGCTTCGACTTGTCATGAAAAACTAGATTCTTTGTCATCTTCATGCAACTTTGATTATAACAATATACCATGGTTGGCTCAAGCACATGTTCAAATAGTCCTACAAGTAACTTCCAAAGACACACTGCTTCACAACTTGCTAAACTGGATGCAATATATTCTGCTTCGACATTACTAAGTGCAATAGATGTCTATTTCTTTCTCATCCATGAAATCAAAACAAAGCTCACACTGAAGCAACCTCTGCATGTACTCTTTTTGTCTTCAACACTTCCTACCCAATTTGCATCTGTATAACCCTATAGCTGTATATCACCGTTTGGGGCATATCTCAAACCATCATAAATTGTACCACACAAATATCCCAACACATGTTTTGTTGCAATCCAATGATCATGTGTTAGGTCCCTATACTACTAGTATAACCCCTTATTGTTATTAGTGAAACCTCCTTATTGTATTGTTGTGCCCATGTATTCCCCATATTGTTATTATTGTGCCACATAGAGGCCCACTATTATTATTAATATGCCCTTACAATATTATTGTTATGTAGGCTCTAATTATATTGTGACCCCTTAAACTCTTATATATAGAAAGGAGGTCTTGTCATTTGTATCATCTAAGAATTTTTCATTTGTGTAATGTAAAGGAGATTGCCCCCTCAAAAAGGCTAATTTTGAAGTTGTTGATCTATATCTTCTTCTATTTTATGAGCTGGTTGCATAACATTTGGTACCAGAGCTTTGGATTCTAGGGTTTCATTGCTTCAAACATGTCATCTTGGAATTTTTGCTATAACTTTTCTACTATGAAGCTGAAATTAAAACCCAAAGGAGAAAAAATCCTAGTGAAACTTGTCTAAAAAATCCAAATTTTGATTCCCTATATTTTCGGATATACGATCCAAGGAAGTTAGGTTTTTTATAGGCTCCTGAATTCCATCTCAAACAAGTGACCTTAGGAAAATCGACATAACTTTCTCTCTTAGCATCGGATTCAAATTTTGTAAGATGTGACAAAAATAGGATAGACTGTAGTTTGTTGGGTACCATTTTCAGAGCTGAAAGTTGAAACAGTGATACGTGGCACTTCGTACAAATTCTCTCTACTGAACTAGTCTATAATTTAGTCATCGTGGGATATTAGGCATAACTCTTTCTTGGAGAATCTAATCTCAATCAAACTTGTGGGGTTGGAAAGAGGACTCAGAGGGATACCACAGAATGAAATTTCAGACCTTGGATATCTGAAATTTCATAGATACAACATATTCGATATCGAGCTCCTACAAAGCAAGAAAAAGGTGTGCATAGTGAAGCATATATATCATTGTTTGATTTCAAAATGACTCGAACCACGAAAATAGCACCTATTAAGCAACCCGAAAGCTCTACCATGACACTTGAAGAAGAGGAAAAATTGCAACATGATATATGAAAATTGCAAGACCAAGTGCAACAAATTTCGCTCTTGCAAAAAGCAAAAAAAATGAATTGGAAGCCACGATGAATGTTAAGATAGATGGTATAAAAAGGGACATGGAAGTTTGAATCATGGTTTAAAAGAAGACATGGAAGCGATGATGAATGCCAAGATAGAAGGGTTGAAGGAAGGTTTGGAAAAGTTGCTACAAGAAAGGCGTCCCAGTGGTGACAAGGCAATCCATGAAAATCATGACGGAGACAAAAGGAATATCAATTACGATTTTAGAGACTCCAATGTGAGGTTTAAGAAACTCCACATTCCAAAGATAGATACGAGGAAGTTTTATGGCAAGGATTTGGTAACTTGGACACTACAGATGGAGCAATATCTTGATCTACATGATGCGCAACCCTCACAAAAGGTACATAGTGCATCTTTATATTTAGAACCCAATCAATTTGTATGGTATAGATGGCTCTATTCTCGTAAACCACTTGTCACTTGGTCAATTTTTACGGAGGAAACGATAGCACATTATGGAGATACAAAGAGCAACACCTTCTTTAGCCAATTGATAAATCTCAAACAAAAGGGGTCAATGGTGGATCACATTGAGGACTCCCAAAAATTGAATATAAGGGTAAATGATATTCCATAGGAGCATAGGATTGATGTCTTCATAGGGACTTTAAAGGATAACATCCAACATGAGGTTCATCTTTGGCAACCTGATTTGATGGAGAAGGCATTGAGGTTGGCAAGAAAAATTGAAAGCAAAATTATGGCAACAAGGAATCTTATCACTCACGACTATAAAGATGGAAGTGTTGTTGCTCCTAGCCTTCCACAACCTACAAGGTTGACACCAAAAAATTGGAAGGAAAAAGAGCAAAAGGGCTTTGTTATAGTTGTGATAGAAAATACACTAAAGGTCATAAGTGTGTCTGAGCATAAATTAATTTACAAAAATTGGAAAGAGGAGGAAGAAAAGGAACAATAAACATCAAAATAAGAGGATATACACCAGGAACCAACCTCGAAGAAAGAAGAAATGAATATGACCATATCCTGTAATGCATTGACACGAATTACCACTCTTAAGACTCTGAGGATAGAAGGGCATATCAAGAAGAAAAAGGTAATAATGTTGATTGATTATGATAGTACCCATAATTTTATTCATTGCAATATAGACAAGGAATTGAAATGCTTCCTATATCCAGCACCAAAGTGTCAAGTGATGGTTGCAGATGGAGGAACCATAAATTTCTCTGGAAAGTGCCATAATATCAAGCTATCCATGGGTGAATAGTATTGAATAGTCAAATGCTTTCAATTCCAATGGGTGGTGTTGATGTTATACTAGGAGTCCAATTGTTACAATCTTTGGGGAAACTAGGAAAGATAATAAGCTCTAATGGAATGAAAAGCTTCTACAGAAAGAACAACGAGGCGTAATTCCACAATTATGTTCACTAGAGGTTCAAACAATGAAATATATTTCTCCAAATCTCAAAAAGAATTTGGAAAATCATTATAAGGTTAAATCAGTGGAATATCACATCGAGCATCAACAACAAGTTCTCCAACTCTTAAAAGATAACCTCACTTTGGCGCTGTTAGCGCTTAAGATTTCACCTCAGGCTGAGAAAGGCAAACCTTCAAGGCAACATCAAACCATTTCACCTCGTAGCTAGCCCTACGGGGTATGAGAAGGCTCTCTCCGGTCAATCTCGTTAAATTTTAAATGGGAAGAGATGAACCAATCAAGGTAACACGGATATTAGGCTAGTAAACTGATTTGAAAGTTGATTTGGGGGTTTTTTGGGGTTTTTTGGTGGCAAGTTGAGGATCTGCAATTTAGGGTGCGGGGATTGAGCTCAGTTTTTGCAGGTGGGTCTTTGGGACAAGGTAGGAGTTTGTGCTGATGCTTTTAGCTGAGATGGATGATCAAGGAGGAAAGAGGAGAAGCTAAAGAGGGCAAACAATGACTTTGAATCCTCTTCAGACAGTGGAAAACATAAAAATTAAACAAATTTGAAAGCTGAGCATGACATGCATGAATTCAAACTTTATCACTTCATTTGTTTAATAAGCTGCAGTAAAGAAAGATATGTAACATATGAACACACTTACAATTACAATAAAAGAACACACCATCAACACAAGAGTCCACAAGAATCCCAATGATGTCTGCAAAACCCTGGTCTTCCTTTTCCTCAAATTGCAGAGATACAAGTGAAATATACAATAGGAGCTTCTCCCTCAAGAGTCCAACCATGAAAATGAGTAAGAGAAGGCATAATATAGAAGATCTAACTCCTTTCCCCACCTCTAGGGGTCGAGCTCAGCTTCCTAGGAGCTGTTTCAACTAATTCTAAACTAATCACTAGATAATAGGCAGTCAAAACAACTTGCCTCTAAAACTTAGGAAACCTATCCATGCATTAAATATTTACCATTTACATCAAGGAAACTTCTAGAAGTGTTCAAGGAGAGTAAAAGTATCTAAGTGCCAAGAAAATTACACAAAAATCCATCATTTACATGCCTCAAAAGTCAACCAAAGTAAAAACAGTGTTTTGCTGGCCGAACTCGTCAAAACAGTGAAATTTCCCTGAGTGGTCGCGCCCCTCACTTTGACTGGTCGCGCGCATTGACAGCTCTGTTTGAGGGCCTTCCCAGTGTCCAAATCAGTTGTAAGATAGCTCATTGGAAAGTTCTATGAGTTTACTTTCCAACCCCACTGGATTTTCTGAATTTGGAGTTTATTTGACCCCTCAAAAGTCATTTCTCCCAAGGCAGCTTTCTGCAACTCAAAAAAGGGGCAGAAAGTCAAAATTTGCATATATTTTGAGCTTTTGGGAGCCTAAATTTTCATAAAATCTTAAACCCATCCATAGGCAACTGTATTTTTGCATGACAATTCCAAAAATGTAGAGTTTTCCCCATTCTGAGCTGTCCCCATGACTAGTCGCGCGCAGGGTGAGACCAGTGAAATGGCCAGAACCTGTAAAATTCCCAAAAATACCAAAAATTCTTCAAAACTCTCAAAATTTCTTGGGTTTGCTGCTAGGAGGAGGCTAAGGGGTATCATGGTGAGTGAGAGAGGCCTCAGCCAAGATACGAAGCGGGTTGGTCTTCTTCCTCCCTTTGAGAGCCTCGGCCAACCTCCTTTGAAGAATCTTCATCCTTGCCTTACAAACATGCATCCTTGCCCAATAATGATTCTTCATGTTCTTTAGCAGCTTCTTTTCTTGGTTAGCCTTTGCCAACAACCTCTCTAAGTGTGTATTCACCCGGATAAGCATGGATTCCCTCTCCTTGGGCAGCAAGTCATCGGGCCTCCTACGGTTGATGACACGATCACTTCGAATCCTCCACAGCTCATCCAACTCTTTCTCATCCTCAAGTTGCTTGTTGCGCTGCTCAAGATAGTTTATTGTCCATTGGGCCATGTTGAGCTTCTACTGTAACAAGCGGTTTTCTGCCTCTCTCTGTCGGATGATCTCATGCAAATCTGAAGTGGGGGAGCGAGCATCAAGATCAATGATGTCAACCTGTGTGTCACTGGCTCTCTCCTTCTCTACCATGGGCTGTTTGCCCTTCCGTACTGCCTCTGCTAATGAAGAATGCGAGGCCCCTTCCACCTGATGTGGAGATAACACTCGCTAACCTGATGATGATGATGAGACCCCTTCCACCTGCTGTGGAGAAAGTACTCGTCGAGCTGCTGCAAACAAGGTCCAATGATCCCTCTAATATGTAAGCTGCGGTGGGGAAACAACATGTCTTGGAAAAATAATCTCGGGCTGGTGTGATGGACCTCCCTCCTCATGAATGGCCTCTGGCTCTAGTTGTGGCTGTGGTGGCACTGTAAAGAACTCATGAGAAATGAAGTCTGCCCATGGAATGCCCTGCTGACTCAACTGATGAGAAACAATGAGCTGGATGAGACCATGATGGCACAAACTCCTATGCTGCTGAGCTGGGGACTGCCTCTGAAACACGGACACCATCCTCTGAATGTCCTGAAAGAAGAAAACTGGGATGTTCATCATCCTCACTCGGGTAAAGTGCATCAACAGGCGAATGTGACAAGAGAAGACCTGTGAAAATCTTCCCTCGCATGTAAAGTAATGCATGATAAGCCACATGATTGGAGCATACTCCGCCCAGAGGAATCTGAGGGAAAGACCCCTGACAAGTGACTCATGAATGCTGGCCTGACATATGGCTCAAAATAAACATAATCCAGCATTTTGCGCTTGGGCCACACCTCACCCACATTTGGTATCCCAGTAGCCTCTGAAATCACCTCGGAGACAACACAAAATTCACCCCTGCAAGAGTGACCTGCCCATCATGAAGGTGCAAAACAAATAAGCGGGCCAACTCCCTGTGGTGCTGAATCTGAGCAAGCCTCTCAAAGAACTGAAAACATGACATATAACGGAAACCATTCACTGCCATAGGACAGGCCTGCAATTCTGCCAAAGAGGTGGGTTCCTCTCTCCTATGATGACCACCTTTGCCACCCTTACGAGGCCTCTGATGTACCTCGATTTCTGTGGAAGAAGACCGGTCATCACCTTGCTCATAGGATTCAGTGGTTGACATGGTTTTGGAGCAGGATGGGCAAACTGAAGGACAAATTGGACTGCTGCCTCTGCCTGCAAAAGTACTGAACTCTATGCTGTTTCAAGGGGAAAAAACATGAGGGGAATGTTAGGGGAGGGAACTTCTTAACAAGGAATGGGAATATATGATAATAACAGGGAATTTTCAAGGGAAACTTTACACATTGTCATGCATATAGGAACAATTTTAACATTGGGAAATCATTTGCCAAGAACATCTCATATGGGACAAAACATGTATGATAATAAACATGGAAGGGGCATACATGAATCAAGAGGGACATAGGGACACCATACACCAAATTCACTGAGAAGTTCATGTGTGTTATAAGGCAAATTCTGCCCTTTTTGTTCTTTAAGGGTTACATGTACATTAAGGAGTATATACTC